>APFE030893628.1:32169-77162 GCA_000404065.3 Pinus taeda | reverse complement strand
AGAATACCAGCTTACCATTTGCAACTGTTTTCTATTACAATTCTGCTTCTCTTCCTTTGCAATGTGAACAAAGTGTCTGGTCTTCTTTGCTGCAATGGCAACATGAAATCAAGTAAAATCATGAATTTCAGTATGAAGCAACCTAACCAGACATTCTTATTATAAGAAAGCTAGACAGTTTCTTACAAGGAGAGCAGGCATGGAATCATGCAACCTCATAGATTTTTCCACATCAAAAAGATGAACCCTAGTAGTTTTCTAAAGCGCCAAACTGAAATAATAGTTACTGTCAATTGTAAGAAAGGAAACCACATGCAAGACACCCTCTACTTGTATTAACTAAATACCCGATAGGTGTTTTAGAACCAATACAACTGAGTTGTTTCTTGGCAAATTTCATAATTCCATTATTTGAAGGAGTTGATATGGAAAATGCTCGTGTGTGACTACCATGAAGAAGCTCCTTGCTTGCATTCTTCAAAATGGGCTCAAATATTCTCAACAGCGGCTACAGAGCAAAAACAGGCACTAATAAAAAAAACTTAGCTGGAAAGAATTACTATCTATCAAGATATATTTGAAACACTGGTGAAATTTTCGAAAAGAACATAAACTACAAGTAATGATGCTTTGGTCTTTCACCTTGCTCAGTTGATTCTCCAGATAATATTGTGGATCAATAGGGATGTTATTCTCCAGTACATAAATTGGATCCTCGGATTTCTCATATTCCTGAGCCCAAGTAAACACATTAGTCATTATATCCATAATTCCTCTGTAAATTATGCCTCCAAATAAAACATAACAAAATAATTAAAATAACCATTTTTTAGTGCAATATCAAGACTTATGCTGAGCACAGAAGGGGTTAATTATTACCTTGGCACCTTTTGCAGCCTTTATGATGACATATGGAACATGATCACCCACAGTTGGAGTAGTTGCAGCATCCCTCTGTAAACCAGGGGCAGCTTGGCTTTAAAACACGACATCAATTTAAAAAATCCAACAATGGACTCATTGTCAATAAAAAGCAAAATATTATGAGAGTCTTTAGATGCAATGCAGTAATAAAAATAGAGAGATAGGATTGAAATGGAACTAGAAGGCATTTCACCATTCATTATATTTGTTATGAGAAGTTATTTCCAGTATTTACCTTTCGCATGCGGTCAGCTAGTTCCACGTGTGCTACCTTGACTGCATAGTCATCTCTAGTCTTTGTCAGACCCTGACTCAACAAAGAGATTGTTAGCACAGGAAAACAACAATGCCCTTAAGAATATGCTGATAGCCTTGATAAACGATATGACCTGCAAACATCTGTTTCTGCCGCAACTGAACAATAATCAATTTTTCTTAGCATGAGATTAAAAATGTAGATATATTATATATTGTCATGTTTTGATTCTCTTCAATTGTATAAGAGCCTCCCTTGACACTTCTTCCTCCCATTACTAGCAGTAAATATTGACTGAATCCCTTCCAAGTACAGAATGTAGGGAGACATTTTGATGACGTAGGTGATTGTTATACGGGGGATTTGTTAGATATCACTGAACTAGTGAAACATTGCGTGAAAATATCACCAACCCCCACCCCTGGAGTTTACGTATTCGAGAGCTTTCTTGTGGTTCCCATTGCTGCTTGTCGATGACCCTCCTTTCGTCCTTACTGTCTTTCCTTCCAAAAGGGTACTGGGATGGATCCCATTTAAAATCCTTCCATTCTCGAGGTTTTCTTCCTTCTTGCATAGTTTCACGTGTGTCTTTTTTGCATTACTCATTGGCATAGAATCTGCGCTAGCCCCTTGATATCTGCACAGAGGAATCACGGGCATAACATAAATTTTTGGCCACAGATTTAGTTTGCAGGTTGAACATGACAAAATATATGCAACAGAGCTTCATTTTAGAACATATAGGCCACCTTCAGTTAGACTCCAAAAGTAAATATGGTGCACATATTCATCAATTGTTTAATTTAGATAGTTGATGCAATTTGTGCAGCAAATTTAACTTCGGTTAATAATTCTAATGTGTATTTGAACACTGTATCATTTGTTGTTTTGTCCTTCGGAAAGCAAAAATACATCATCAGAAAGAATGCCATTGCTTTTCTCTTATTATCTTTTGATTCGATACATCTTGATTCAGGTTTTGGGATTGTGTCTACTTTGTATTGGAATGAAATGTTTCATGCTTAAATCACATTAGCAATCTAGAATGGACAATAAATATTGAAGTAGGTAACTGACCTTCTGGACTAATGTCACACCTTCAGACACAAGGCGGTGTTTCAGATAACTACCGCTATTGGGTCCATTTTGAACATTAATGGATGGTAAGGTCAGAAAAAACACGTTTCTCCCCTCTCTGTGTCTTTTTAATGTTAGATAAAAATAGTTTTTTTTATTAACCTATTTAGGTCAAATGTGGTTTCTTTATTTTGCAGCTAAAACATAGAACATATAATGGTCAAGGAACGATTTATTATCTGAATCCCTAATCTAATCCTGTCAAGCCACGAGCCAGGCATTGCTCATGTAAATTAAAATTCTTAGAAATAAACTCCATGAACAAAGAGAACATGTTTTTCAGGGTTTTGGTGTAATGGAAACCTCTTCACTGCTTTCTCAACAGCTTTACAACAATCTATTTCTAAATTCTAGTTCCATTCCTGTGGTGATATTATGGAAGAAGTATCCAAAACTACTTCTGAGAGCTCTGTTTCTTCTATCTACGGGTCGTCCTCTACTTATATGTGCTTATATGGACACATTTATTAACTTTCCTATTGCCGTAAAGTTAGTAACCTGGCTCTGGAATTCCTATTACCATTATGAAAGAGACCATGAAATGTGCTCCAATTTTTTCCTTTGACCCAAGGACTGAAGGGTCGAAAAGAAACCTTATCCACTTCATTGTTTTTAAAGTGTTTCCAAGTATTATAAAACATGTCAATTCACCCAGTTCAATTTTCAACCACTTGCAAAAACTACAAAGTCATCACAACAGTTTGAACGGTCACTGTTGGTTTTCTAGCTCCAGTGGAATGAAAGCCTTGAATTGTCACTGGATTCCTACCCTCCAGGTTCTTCACATGATAAATATAATATTTATTAATTTAAGATTCAATTAACCTAACACGACTTTTGAAGGAAGATAAGAGAATATTAGTATGTGGAGCTTTTATAAGTTTTGGGTAAGAAGGGTTTCAAAAGCTAGTTTATGTTGAACCCTGATAATGTTCTATGTTTTCTGATTGAAGTTATTATTCTATAGTCTGATCTAGATTTCTAAATTCCACAAATGATGGGTAGAAAAACATAAAATGGCAACTTATTCATGAGTAGTAGATCCTCTTGATCAATCTCACTTGGTTGTTAGTCCCAGATTTATGCTTCGCTTTTAGTTCCTTTATCCTTGTAAACCTTATAGTGATTTACTGCAGATCTTAATCTACCAGAACAAATTTGACAGACATTTAGAAACATGGGAAGCCTAACCTTGTTACTCCACAGTAAATTGATGCTCCTTTAGAGAATCCGCTGCTTTTCCTGTAGAAATATCCAAGAGTAAGGTGACTCAATATGCTATTATTTTCAAATATACAACAGAATTACAATACCTTAACTAGTAATAAAACTATTATACCTTCTGAGAGATGCAACGTATTCCTCCCTTGTCATATGTTTCATTTCCTCTAGCTCTTTTTCATAATTGCTAATCTGTCAAAAGAACGTAAGCCTTTTATTTCAGGTTGGTATCCTAAAAAATATATTGCAAGGAACAAAGAATGTATGCATTGAGTTTTAAGTGAGGGACTAAGACATTAAGAGGTTCTTTAGATTTATACAATTTCCATGTACAAAATGAAATGAAGAAAATATATTGATTCACACCAGAAAATTTGTGGTAGTTGTTGGACCCCAGTATTTCAGAGCCGCAAGATCATAAGCCCTAGCTGCCTTCTCTTCTTTCTCATATCCACCTGTAATATTTAAAATCATGTTCCCATCAGATAGCTGGTTACATTTTTTTTTTTGCACTTTCATACAACAAACTAACTTCTCTTGCATGTCAGACAAGCACATATTCAGTCCACACTTGTCCACTCGCTTGGGATATCATATAAGACATGAATACTTTTAGCTAGAGAATAGTAATGGCATTGTGCTGGTCTAACCAAAATGATCTAAACTGGAAGTAAGCCAGCTAAAATGACTTAATTTTATAAGGTACAATGCCAAATTCTAACACAAGTGAAAATATGTATTTAGTCAGAATCTAAAACAAGTTATCATTTAAAAGCACTGAATCTCGTATATCTTGATGAGCATACAAGTATATCTTCTGTATAAGGAAATTAATCAAACTGAGCTTTTAATAAACTATGAAAGAGCACTGCTCTTACCTAAGTAGACTGAAGAATGTTCAAAACGTTTAGCATTTTCCATGCACGTGACACAACCACACAAAAGCTTATTACTTAGTTTTGTATGATTTTGTATTCTTGGACATCATAAAATGCAAACTATGGCGAACTAAAATGCAGCATAACACAAATAGCCATGAAACCAAAATGTGAGAAGATATTTTTAACATATTACAAAGCTCACCTTATCTACCCTTACGAGTCTGTCCCTCTCTCCTGCAACTATTGTCCCACAGATGAGCCTTGTACCTTCCAGTCCATCTATGTCTGCAGCATGACATATTTATTGACATTTACAACCGTTCTAATTGGAACTGCAATTGTCTTCAACAGATAACTTGGCAAGGCTTAAAGACCACTAGAGTAAAGAGATTCTTTCCAAATTTGGGAAATCATCCTTGATAGATGAGAGTAAAATAAATATTCGCTAGAAAGGAAACCTAAAAGTTCCGAGGAGATAACAAATAAGATTTAATCAGATAGGAGAAAAACATTTCATTAAATGACTTAGCTCAAGAAATATACTAAGTATGGTTGGAATAAAGTGTCGCGGGAGAGACAGACAACTTCTAAGAAAAAGGAAGAAACACCTTTTTCTAAAAAAAAAAAAGATAAGCTAGGCGCGTGGGTTGGCAGATGAAAAAATGCGGGATGCCACTAAGGAAAAATCTTCTAAGGAAGAAAATTTATAGAAATACTTTACTTTAGAATCAAGGGGAGAGGTTGTTGTTTCTTTGTATATTTCAAGGGGCAAGTATATATTAGCTCGGGGGGAACTAGAGAATTGTATTCATGGTTGGGAGGAACTTGTATTTCCAGTTGTTACATGGTTAGAATTTCTAATTAGTGTTTTATTTACAGGTTTTAGATATGAATATTATGTTGAATTAAGTGAATGTATGAAATGGCATCAATATGATGAGAAGAAACAAAATAATCAGAGGGCGACGAACTATGTTGATTGTTAATTCCAATGTATTTGTAATAAGCAATGATAAGTGTGATAAATTTTGTTCAATTATATACTTATGTCTGTACTATAGGCAATGATATTTGTGAGGAATTGTAGCATTATTCATCATATTTAAATCAAAAACCAATATCTTTTTTCATAATATGTTAGTGCTAAAAGGAGCAGCTAGATATAAATTCCCTGGCATATTATCTAACTATATGTGTTATTTTTGGTTTGTAAACCTTACCTAACTCTTTGACAAGGGATAGTTAGAGCTAATACAATTATCGAAAGAAGAGGGTTATGAGGAGAGTAAATGGGTGTATCCATTAAGGATAGTGTGGTTATTAGGTGAGATAGAAGGCATGGAATATTTAATTAGTTAAATTATTGTTCATATGGAGAAGCATTTTTACATCACCAAGGAGTGTGTAGAGGGGGGTTACAGTGTAAGTACTAGCCAGTTGATTTCCTTACATTACTATGTTTTGTACAGCAACTAGCGTCTAGTGAACTCGGTTACATCTTTAGAAGCCAAGATAAACATTTACAGTCAAATTTTCATAAACTTATTTAACACTAGCATTGGATAGGAGAAATGAATGAGGAACATTATGCATGTATATAATAAAAGAAAAGAAAATAGTTTGGATTTTCCTGAATACTCAGTGCCATATCGAAGGAGATTATAATTTGACTCATAGAACTATTATATAAAGCACCGAGAATCAAAATTACAACTGGAGTTGAAATTATGTCTATCAAGTAGAAAGAATTTATCTAAGATCACTCTTTCACATTTCCGCAAAATATAATGGATATCTTATGAACTTGGAAGTCATGGGGGTTATATCAATCCTTCCTTTTTCATTCTAAAACATTTACGCAACAAGAACACGTACTTAGGGAGGGACAATAGTTAACAATAAACAAATTCTGTTGGTTGGGATTGAAAGACCGATTCGAAACTCAAAATTATATAAGAAAGAAATTTTTCCCTTAGCGAGTTTTAAAAACACATGGACACTTTTACATTAACAGTAAATGGAAAAACAAAATTCATCATTCAGAGGAATTCATGGTAATATAGAAAATACAAATCAAATTCATTATCTAATAATCATATACATTACTAGAAATTCAAATTTACATATGAAATTTGATAGAGGAAGAACTCATAATTCAAATCATGTACAAGAATACACACTAGCTATAATTGTCCCATACAACTAAATATCTCTACAAAAAAAACAATGAGGGCATTAATCCCTTTTGATAAATATATTTGTTAAGAAGACAACTAAGTACAAAGACTCATCATATTTTCGGAGCTAGCTGAATATATTGTTTTTAGAAAATAAATTAACGGCATAAAACCGTTGTAAAGTTAAATCCTGTTCAAATTCCCTGGTAAGGGGAAACATTTGAACAGAGGGTCTTAACCCCTTAAATAAATACCAAATAACAAAGGGAAAATATGATGCTCATGACTCAATCCGATATGAACGGGGTAACCAGAGTATGAAGAATGTCATGAAAACTAACCTGTTGAGTTGCAAGCATGAGTCAAAATTTTAGGATATCCTTAGGTGTGGAAGGCGTAAATGGAATTGAGCTTCTACACATACCTGTAGGAAAGAACGCAAGAAAATAAATATGCCTAAAATGAAATGAAATCCATAACTTCATCGAACAAAGGACAATAGAGTAACAGAGGGTATTATACCTATTAGCTAAATCCATCATTGTCTCTTGTGATATGTACCAAAAACAATAGAAAATTGTCAATAAGGAATTGTTACTGGTGTAACTCAAAAATAAGAGTATTGTTACTTCCATAACCAAAAATTTAACATTGAATCCCACTTGAAGCGAGATAGACTAGGCACACTAAAGTTAGGGATCATTTGACTAAATATAGATAATGAAAATTCAATTTGATGTATAAACAAATACACAATACTCTGGTAAAAATTCATTATACCAGCGTGCAAGAGGATGCCACCCTAATGTAGCATGAATTTTATCATCAACCCTTTTGAAATAACCATTATAGTACATCAAAACCTAAATCAAAGTCTGACATAGTGAGTAGTTATACCTAGAAATCACAAAGGAGCGAAAGGCAGTCTAAAATCCTAGAGATGAGCCGAATTGTTGGCAAAGTCAAGAAACCTAGAGTAGACTAGAATTCGAACCCATAATGAAATGTGTAAGACATAGTGATGCATATATATACAGAAAGGAGTATGTAAGCATATACAAATCATAGGGTAAGTAAATAAAATAAGGAACTGGTCTTCTAGAAAAATAAAAAGTAGTGGAATCCTACTGAAAACATGTATAACACTCCAGATACCCTCTTCTAAGAGCAAATATGCTCAATAAATAGGAAGGAGATCTCGTATATAAGAAAAGCATAAGCATAACTTAACACAAGCACATTCTTGGCAACAAGATTGCAATTTCATAACCAAAACTAAAAGTCTGAAAACGAGGATTCGAACATTGTACCTGCGTTCCCTGTTCAGCAGGGGAAGGAGACGTGCCACCTCGATCTCTCGAACGAGCTCTTCGGAGGTGTGAAGGAGGCCTACAGCGATGGAAAGGGGCTTCTTGACAGGAGCCATTGCTGCCCTGTTTTGGCCGCCTGGTTGTATGCTACCCACGCCCGAACTGTGCTCCAAGCGGCATCCCCACCCGTCTCGTCGTAGCAGAGAATTAAACAAAATAAGAGTACTTTGTATTGTTTATATTCAACCCGGCATAGCAGAGAATGTACATGTTGAACAGGAAAATAGTCAACATCGTTCATCCACAACTGCAGCTGATATGGGCAAAATGAACATATCAGGAACTAATTCATCTCATACACATGAGAAACACAACTTTAATGAATGTGCCTATGAGAAACATTCAATGTTTAAGAGGTCACCAGAAAGTACAAGTTTGGACAATATAAAGGAAACATCTTCATCAAATTATATGGATTTGCATACGAGGAGAAGAGCCAATTCTAAGTATGAAGATAAATTTTTAGGGGTCACTGATGTTAAGATAAAGACTGAAGAAGGATTACCAGCTAAAATAGTCAACATCGTTCATCCACAACTGTAGCTGATATTGGCAAAATGAACATATCATGAACTAATTCATCTCATATACATGAGAAACACAACTTTAATGAATGTGCCTGTGAGAAACATTCAATATCTGAGAGGTCACCAGAAAGTACAAGTTTGGACAATATAAAGGAAACATCCTCGTCAAATTATATGGATTTGCATACGAGGAGAAGAGCCAAATCTAAGTATGAAGATAAATTTTTAGGGGTCACTGATGTTAAGATAAAGACTAAAGAAGGATTACCAGTTAGTATCGACAATCACAAATATTCAGGATGTAAAAGGAAAAAAAAATCGTCT
This sequence comes from Pinus taeda, assembly GCA_000404065.3. Taxonomy (NCBI): domain Eukaryota; kingdom Viridiplantae; phylum Streptophyta; class Pinopsida; order Pinales; family Pinaceae; genus Pinus; species Pinus taeda. Next base: position 68,345 of record APFE030893628.1, on the reverse strand, counting down.
TTTGTATTGGAAAAGGAGGTTGAGAGTCAAGTGGGTGGCATATCTAGTTCCCAAAAAATGTATATGCTTCCACAATCAAAAGTTACCAGCTTATCTAGTACTGTGAGTAGTAAATACCCAAGATTTTCTCTTCCTTTGGAAAAGGAGAAGAATTCAAACTTATCGGAAATAGCAAAAAGAGCACATGAAGATATCATTTTGGAAGAGGCCAAATTGATCAAAGTATGCCAGAAGCACTTATGCATGAAAACCATTTGGGAACTGATTTTCTTGGGCTACAGAGGCAGGACACTCATTCGGATGCTACAATATATCCACAATGAAGGAAATCATATTGGAATTAAGGCTGATATAAGTTTTGACAATATCCAAAGCCATCAATATCCTAAAGAGGTCAATGTGGCTCAGCACCTAGTTCCAAGAAACGCTGTAGCATCGATGGTGGTTAGTGAAGATACATATCAAACTCCATGCCAAGTAAACGATAAAGTGGGTACAGATAAATTTGTCCAAAATGTTGTTGTATTGGAACCGAGTCTGAATAGGAGGTATGTTGGTTGAATAATTGAAGATGAGAAGAATGTACATGTTGAATAGGAAAATAGTCCCATCGTTCATCCACAACTGCAGCTGATATTGGAAAAATGAACATATCAGGAACTAATTCATCTCATACACATGAGAAACATGACTTTAATGAACGTGCCTGTGAGAAACATTTAATGTCTGAGAGGTCACCAGAAAGTACAAGTTTGGACAATATAAAGGAAACATCTTCATCAAATTATATTGATTTGCATACGAGGAGAAGAGCCAATTCTAAGTATTAAGATAAATGTTTAGGGGTCGCTAATATTAAGATAAAGACTGAAGAAAGATTATCAGCTAGTACTGACGATCACAAATATTCAAGATGTAAAAGGGAAAAAAAGTCCTCTTCTATACTAGAAAATGGGGTTGAGAGTCAAGTGGGTGGCATATCTAGTTCCCAAAAAATGTCTATGCTTCCACAATCAAAAGTTACCAGCTTATCTGGTATTGTGAGTAGTAAATACCCAAGAGTTGCTCTTCCTTTGGAAAAGGAGAAGAATTCAAACTTATCGGCAACAGCAAAAAGAGCACATGAAGATATCATTTTGGAAGAGGCCAAATTGATCAAAGTATGCCAGAAGATCTTATGCATGAAAATCATTTGGGAACTAATTTGGGTGGGCTACAGAGGCAGGACACTCATAGGGATGATACAATATATCCACAATGAAGGAAATCATATTGGCATTAAGTCTGATATAAGTTCTAACAATATCCAAAGCCATCAGCATCCTAAAGAGGTCAATGTGGCTCAGGACCTAGTTCTAAGAAACGATGTAGCATCGATGGTGGTTAGTGAAGATACATATCAAACTTCATGCCAAGCAAATGATAAAGTGGGTACAAATAAATTTGTCGAGAATGTTGTTGTATTGGAACCGAGTCTGAATAGGAGCTATGTTGGTTGAATAATTGAAGATGAGAAGAATGTACATGTTGAATAGGAAAATAGTCAACATCGTTCATCCACAACTGCAGCTGATATTGGAAAAATGAACATATAAGGAACTAATTCATCTCATACACATGAGAAACATGACTTTAATGAATGTGCTTGTGAGAAACATTCAACGTCTGAGAGGTCACCAGAAAGTACAAGTTTGAACAATATAAAGGAAACATCTTCATCAAATTATATGGATTTTCATATGAGGAGAAGAGGAAATTCTAAGTATGAAGATAAATTTTTAGGGGTCACTGATGTTAAGATAAAGACTAAAGAAGGATTACCAGCTAGTACCAACGATCACAAATATTCAAGATGTAAAAGGAAAAAAAATCCTCTTTTGTACTGGAAAAGGAGGTTGAGAGTCCAATGGGTGGCATATATAGTTCCCAAAAAGTGTCTATGCTTCCACAATCAAAAGTTACGAGTTTATCTGGTATTTTGAGTAGTAAATACCCAAGAGTTGCTCTTCCTTTGGAAAAGGAGAAGAATTCAAACTTATCGGCAACAGCAAAAAGAGCAGATGAAGATATCATTTTGGAAGAGGCCAAATTGATCAAAGTAAGTACAGAGGTTTATCGTTAAATTCTTTCAAACTTTTTAATAAATATTTAATATATTCATTCTATAGGAGACTACTCTATCTTAACATTGTTAGCTGTGCTGTGAAATATTCTTTTAATGCCAAATTTGCTTGACATGCATGCTAGATTGAGAAAAAACACAGAATCTGCTAATTCAAAACCTTTTATGGAGCCTCCACGAAGGAAATCTCATTGGGATTTTGTCCTTGAGGAAATTTCTTGGATGGCTAATGATTTCATGCAGGTTCATGCAGTGGCAATGCTTTTCTGCTTTCCGTATTGATTTTTTGACTTTGTTTATAGCCAAATGTAAATACCTTCACAGTATTGTGTAAATAACAACATTATTTATGTTTGTGATATACTACTTCATGTCTTCATTTGTTCTATGCAGGAAAGGCTTTGGAAGACAGCTGCAACTGCTCAAATAAGTCATTGGGTAGCTCAAGAGACAAGTCATAGAGACTTTTTTGGGACAAAGGACCTATACCATAAGAAAAGAAAAAATGCTCATGCAATTGGAGTTGTTGTCTTGAAGTTTTGTCATGAAGTGGAGACATTCTCATGCAAGCATGATGTTGCTCCTTTGCAGTAGGGTAGTAGTCTAGTGGTGTCTCAAAAGGAACCAAATGGTGATAACACTGTTCTCGATTGCATTATTCACTGAACTTTAGTGCAAGATCACATATTTGACTAAATTTTTATCAATTATTTTATCCAGATTTTATAATTTCTTAATTAAATATGAAGGGGGCGACTTAAATGAGTTATAATTATTTTTTAATTGACGGTGGAACCCAATCCAAAATCTCCCTGAGAGCTTTGCGCTACACCCAAGATCCAAAACTATTTTTCCAATTTGTTTGTGACAAGGCCATGGTCTCTTCTTCAGCTAGTTTTATTTCTTGGAGAAATAAGACCTACTGTTTCCTCAAATTCACTAATTATTTTACGACCTTTGGTTTAGGTCTCCAATTCCCCTAATATTCAATGATATCATTTTCATTTAGACTTTCAGAGGGCATACTTACCTCCTCGAGCCTTACATCTTGCATTTTCTTTGTTGCTCACATTTCGAAGAAATTTTGTGATCTGAGGTTGGTTTCCAAGTTTGATAGTTTGCTTTGATTTAGCCTCTCTTGTATCTTTCTTAGATGGATGACCTTTTCAAGTTCATGACTTGTTGAGTTGTTATCTGAGTTTAGCCCCTTCTTTGAACTTATGGTCAACATTTTCACCCCTCCTCCATTAGAATCAATCAACCCAAGAGAAGCATCACCATCACGATTCTCCGACCTGGATGGAATAACTATTTTGATAAATTTTAAAGAAGTTCTAGCTAATCAATCACTTCTATGATGGGATTAATTCGAGGATTTCCTTCATGACTGATCTTTGCAACTCCTTCATCTTATGTGTTGTCGGATGATTCCCTTGGTGGTTAGGGTAACGAGGTAACCACCTACCTGTTACGGTTTCTCCGTCTCATAGCTGAGGTTACTTCGCCCCCGATCTCATAGCTAAGAAAGATTCAATATTTAGATGGCATCATCATATGGTAAGAGCAATACAGTTTTTCCCCAACCAATGTAGTGAAATATATTGGTTTTCCACAAACATTTATTAAACAAAATTTATGAAATGCATTTGAAGACATTGAGTCACTATGAAAAGAGAATGATGGGCACCTAGTTGAGGCTATGGAAATGATTGAGTTAGATAAAATATAATGGTCCAAAGAGACAACAAATGATACCACTTTTTTATAGTTTAGACATTTTACACTAGTGAAATAAGAATAAGCAGCAACAAGTAAGTAAATTAACAACATCATATAACAAATCATGAGGGAGATTATTAATGTCCCCCTTACTACTAAAGTCTTTGTATTAAGCTTTCCTCATAAAATTAGACCAATTTCTAATGAACAAAAACTATTATCCATTGCATTGTGAATTAAGGTTATATGAGATTACTTTGTTATGAAATGTTTGATTTAAATCATTTACTTATAAAGGTTCCAGAGTCTTAATGAAGAGCATTTTCATAAATCCTTCACTTTTCTCCCTAAAACATAACATATGATAATAAAAAATTAAAAACCAATAAACAAAATTGCATAAAATTTTGACTTTTTTCTTCTATGCAATTATTTCTTATGCCATTGCCTTACGGCATTTCCTTTGCAACATGTGGTGCAAATGCTAGTTATAGTTAAGTGTAAAAGCGTGTTAGATAAGGTGGTGTGTAATTATTTTATTTCTAATATGGAATTGATGTTAACATGAAAAATAGACAGAGAGAAAGATTGAGAGAATTCTTATGGCATTATTAGTTGTTTTTTAATTTAATGTGTGGGTGATATTTGTAATTCTTTCAATATTTAATAGGGATTGTGTAGAGTTGCAACTACTTATGAAGTTTTAATCAAAATCACAAGACACAAACCTACTCTATTGCTCTCTCGAAGTTAATTCACACAAGTTAACATCATCCAAGTTGTCCGTTGATGTGGAAATTTGAATTTTTTCAATTTAATCAAGGAAAAATCAAATTGAGAATTTCTTGCTGCATTTTTCAACACATAGTTCATTGGAATGTATTACTTTCACTATGAACTTGGCTGAAGTCTGCTTAAGGTCAACTGTGTTCACCTTCCAGGGAGTATTTTATGAACAAACATCTGGTGTGGCAATGGGATCTCCCCTCTCGCCCATCGTAGCCAACCTATACATGGAATACTTTGAAAAGAAGGCCCTTGAATCATATCCTTTAAAACCAGCATGGTGGAAGCGATTTGTCGACGATACAAATATAAAATGGACGCATGGTAAACCTGAGCTTGACAAGTTTTTCATTCACCTCAACTCTATCTCTCCAGAAATAAAATTTACTACGGAACTAGAGGAAAACATGAGCATCCCATTTTTAGACGTTCTAACTGATTCCTTCATCAAAGACTCCCAAGACTTTGTTAATCTCATTAAAAATGAAAGGGTTGATCATGATGACATCCTTGTCAGCTTTGACGTGGTATCCTTATTCACAAAGATTCCTCTTGATGAGGCCATTCAGGTTATAAAAGATGTTACTGATCCAGGGACTGCAAAATTGGCTGAAGTCTGCTTAAGGTCAACTGTGTTCACCTTCCAAGGAGTATTTTATGAACAAACATCTGGTGTGGCAATGGGATCTCCCCTCTCGCCCATCGTAGCCAACCTATACATGGAATACTTTGAAAAGAAGGCCCTTGAATCATATCCTTTAAAACTAGCATGGTGGAAGCGATTTGTCAACGATACAAATATAAAATGGACGCATGGTAAACCTGAGCTTGACAAGTTTTTCATTCACCTCAACTCTATCTCTCCAGAAATAAAATTTACTATGGAACTGGAGGAAAACATGAGCATCCCATTTTTAGACGTTCTAATCATCAGGAAAGAGGATGGCTCTTTAGGCCATAAAGTCTTCAGGAAGTCAACTCACACAGAAAGTTACCTCCATGCTGAATCCCACCATCACCCAGCCCAGAAGTTTGGTGTTCTAAACACCCTTTCCATCAGAGCCCTTCGAATATCTGACTCAGAACATCTGATCGAAGAAAAGAAACATTTGGTTTCAACCTTTAAGAGCATAGGTTACAAAGAGCAAGAGATAAAAAGAGCCATAGAAAAAGCCGAAAGAAAGTTACTATCTCATAAACCTAAGGCTCAAGACCAGCCTCAGAGTGGTAAAGTTTTTCTACCTTACATCCATGGAGTTACAGATAAAATTGCTAAGATCCTAAGGAAGAAAAACATCATCACGCATTTCTCAGCACCTGGAACTATTAGGCAAGGTATGCGGTCTGTAAAAGATGAGGTTGACAAACATCAGCTCAAAGGGGTCTACAAAATAGATTGCTCATGCGGAAAAAGCTACATTGGTGAAACAGGTCGCTCCCTCAAGACAAGGCTCAAGGAACATGGCGCTGATATTAAGAATGAAAGATCTCGTACCTCAGCCTTGGCTGAACACTCCGCAAAGACGAAGCACCATATATGCCTCGAAAACGCATCAATTATCGCAAGGGAGGAGCAGCAGCAGAGACGGAAGATCAGAGAAGCGCTTGAAATTATCAAGCATCCTCATAATCTTAACAGAGATAACGGTATGGAGATTAGCAGCAGCTGGCTTCCCTTGATCAAGGAATCAAGATCGCAATCTAACCCCAGGTATAACAGGTAAGCAGGTAAGATTTTCTATTAACTAATTTTAATAATTAATCCTAAAGCTCATCATAACATAGGAATTTCTATTTATTAATTAAAATTTACCTTCATATTTATTAATTATAATTAATTAATGTGGATGTGTTAATTATCCCATTAATTAATTATAATTTCTCATAATTAATTAATTATTAGGGTTTATTAATTCATAAAATTAGTATATTAATCATCTCATTAATTAAATTTCTAATTAATTAAATGAATGTGATTAATAGTTTCATTAATAAATAGTAGATATTCTAATTAATATATATTAATTATACCATTAATAAATATCTAATTCATTAATGTCTAATTAATATATAGAAATTAAAATTAATAATCATAATTAATAAGCAAGGAGATATATATATATATATATATATATAATATATATATATATATATTAATTAATATATCAATTACCCATAATTAATTAATACTCATATTAATAAAAATTAATACTCATAATTAATAAAGGTGATATATGTATATTAATTAATATCTAATTATCCCTTAAGTATTCTTAATCATTCATAAATAAATAATGAATTTTACAGCTATATGAATTAATATTAATAAAATCCTATTAATAAAGTTAATAAACAAAAAAATTAAAATTAAAATTAATATAACTAAAATTAAAAATAAATAAATAAATTGTATTAATAAAATTAAATAAATTAACCTAATAATTTTTAATTAAATTAATTTAACAATTTATTTATTCTAATAAAATTAATAGTATTAGTTGAATAAGATTAATAAAATAAATTAATAATATAATTTAATTAATTAATTTAATTAATTAATTTAATTTAATGATATTAATATAAATTAATATAAAAATTAAATTAATAAAAATGAAAATTAATAAAATAAAATAAATTAATAATAATAATAATTAATTAATTTCAGCCGACAGTTTGTTGTTCCAAGAATTTAACTTCATTAGTATTTATTTCTCTAAAAGCAGCTCATCTTGTATCATCATTCTTAAAGTCCCGATGATGGATCCCAGTTGGGATTCGAAACGTTGGCATAAAAACACTCATACTGTGGGTTCTCCGGTTATTATTTCAATTGACAATGTTGTTGAGTGGCAACTTAATTGTTTGAATAGGTTCAAACATGAAAAGTATTTTCAAGAGTTTGATAGTGATATTCCAGATCTCCTTCTCTTAGCTCTATACTTTCTATGAAGAGCCTTGAAGAAATCATGTTGAAGGAAATTCCTACCCTTGCTTTGTCAGGAAAGAGCTAAGAGAATACTAGCAGCAGGTAGCCAAATTTGATAAGTAGTGAGGGTACATGCCAAATACAAAGCAAGGATTAATGCAAAGGAGTGTACTAACTATATACATATCATTAAACATATTTCATCGCACATAGGATGCCTTGCATCGTGCATTGCATATAAAGTGGTCATTGTATTAAATATAAAGTTGTCTTAAAATATTTTTGTCTCAAAATGCTTTTGTCTTAAATATAAATTTTTGTCTTAAAATAATTTTGTCTTAAATTGTTTTTGTCTTAAAATAATTTTGTCTTAAATTGTTTTTGTCTTAAAATAATTTGTCTTAAACTATTTTTGTCTTAAATATAAAGTTGTCTTTAAATTTTTGTCTCAAACTACTTTTGTCTTAAATATAAAGTTTTGTCTCAAAATATTTTCGTCTTAAATTATTTTTGTCTTAAATATAAAGTTTTGTCTTAAACTATTTTTGTCTCAAACTACTTTTGCCTTAAAATATTTTTGTCTTAGAATATTTTTGTCTTAAACTATCTTTGTCTTAAATATAAAGTTTTGTCTTAAAATATTTTTGTCTCAACCTATTTTTGTCTTAAAGCCTATATTTAAAACAAATCAAGTGATATTAATTTTTAATGTAAAATAACTAAAATAAAAAATGAGTTTTTGAGACAAAATATTTCTTTTGTCTTAAAAAAATGTCTCAAAAGTGCCCTTGGTGTAGTAGTGCATTAACACTTTACCCATTCACCAATATTTTTATATACGGTGGAGAATATTTTTTTTATATAAAAAATAATTCAATTAGAAATAATTTATTAGAAAATTAATAAAGACAAAAGAGAAAGGTTACTACTACATTTATTTTTATAAATAATAATGATAATAATAATAATCTAATTTTTAATGTTATTGTCAAGTTATACACCAATGAGACTATGATTGTGGGATAAGGGATTTAGGCCAACTGAGCCATTTCATTGTTAAAAATTATGGGAAAATACATATTCTTAATTATGGGAAATTATATACTAAATATTTCTAAACATCATATTATTAATTGAGCTTTACATCATTGGCTAATTGAATGGGGGTGTTAGTCGAATTTATGAGATTACCTTGGGGGTTGTGCCCAACACCTTTGGATGTGATGGTAATTTATGTTGAGGGGGCATGGCCAACCCACAATATGTATGCGCATGTAGGTTTCTAGATGGATCCTGAATGTTTTAAATCCTCCTATGTAATGGAGTTAAAGACATTTGGTTGAGGGTTGAGCAAAGGAGGTGAGGTTGAGTCCTTAACCTCCTAGATGTTGTTGTCTCTTATGGTTTTCAGTGAATGGTTCCTCATGCTCTGGTTCATGTTTGTTGGTGTGACAATGAAGCCTGGCTTCACAGCCTTCTTGTGGAGTAGGTGTCTGGAGAGGGTAAATCTTGGGTTTAAGGTCTTTGACATCTCGGTGGTACTCCTAGTGCACGGTCTGGAGGGGGATCCTCCTGCACCCCTTTGGGAAGTGCTTCAAGTCATCTTCCCCCTTTACTTGTTTAATTGTATTTTATTTAATGTTGAGGTTGGGTTTGTGTATTTATAAATTTTACCTTTGATCTAGGGGGTTTGAGTGCTATTGTTTTGTTTGGTCTTGCAAGGTCTTATAGCCAGTCAAAATTTCATAGGTGGTGTTTTCCTTAGAATTGGAATGTCGAGTTTTGTCTTAAATTTTCGTGTGCAGCATCGTGTTAATTTGAAAGTCAAAGCCTATGTGTTGCCCTAGTCTTGGCTCCTCTGGTGTCTGAGGCTTCATTGTAACTTGGGTTTGTTGAGTTCCGTGTGCTCTTGCTCTTGGTTCATGGTACTAGGGTGGAGGGTCATTACTCAAGTTTTATCATCTGTGGTGAAAACTATATGGGATTCCTCTCAATGTGAGTTATGTTTCATGAGCATTGGTTATAATATCGTGGGTTAGTTCCCTATCCCGACCAAGTTTGCTTCTAGTTCCATCTTGTGTTTCTTTGTTGATGGAGGTAAATTTAGCAATTGCTTCAGGTGTGCCCCCATGCTACTACCATGGGACCTAAGCATCATATGCATTGTAGTAGAGGGGGTAGGGGAAGCAGTTTATAAGGAAAATGAAGAACGGGGATTCTATCTCGGGATTCAACTGCCTAATATTTCAATATAGTGTTGTTGAAAAAAAGGAAATAAATTTGTAAGTTGGAAACTCAAGTTGGGGTGGAGAGATAATCCCTCTCTGATTCAAAAATCTTGGAGGATATGTCTACATGCATTCCTGACGTTGGCCACAGTTAGCGAGGGATGAAGAAATACCTAAATTTTGTGGCCTTGCATTATGAAATGAAAACACTATTGGGGTTCTTTCTAAAGGATAAACAAGTAGAGAGGTACAATGTATTTTCCACCTTAGAAGACATTAAGAGAATGTTAAGAAACCAGCGGATTTTTTTTGGAAATGAATGATGGACAAATTTCCCATCTAGATGTGCACATTCACTAAGAATCTGGATATGTTGAACCTCCAGATCCTCCAAGATTGGGTGCAAGAGCTCCGGCTACTATCTCTTAATCATAATCTGAATGAATTTCTTTTTAATCAGTTTCCTAGTATTTTTGGTTGTTTAGCTTTAGGTCAACCCATTCATAAGAGATTGTTGTTTTATGATGTAATTCATCTTAGAGGTATTCTTAGTTTTTGTTAACACGGATACGTATAGAAGTGTTGGTGTGTTAAATTTAAGGAAGTTGGATTTAGCATTAGTAAATCCCTTAGATAAATATTTACCGCAACAATGTAATCTTGATATTTTGATAATAGAAATCATTAATTCAAAAAAAACACCCACCCACCTATGGTCAATTTATACCTTATTTTTCATAAACATAAGCTAACTATTTAGTAACCATTAGGAGATAGGAGTCAAAGTTGACTACTTCATTCAAAGAGAATTTAATTTATATATTTAATAGAAAGGTGAACATATAGATAGAAAGTAGCGTATAAACACAATATAAAAGTGATTATATAAAATAAAAATATCTAATTTAAATAAATATTAATTTTGTATTTATTTCAAGAAGTTTGATTTATTTTAATATTTTATAATTATTTGAAATATACATATATTTTTAAGTTGTATTACCTCAAAATATCAATTTTACTATATATATCCATGTTAGACACCTAATCATTTAAGGGTTGGAGTGGAAGTTGAACAGTCAAAGGGAGTCCAAGATATCACTTGGAATATGAAACCAAGGGTCACTAGACTTGTATAAATATGTACCATTGTGAATAATAATGCATTCAAGGTTGATCCTTCATACCTTTTGTCTTCGCCATTGTTGTGTTTAACATGGTATCAGAGTCAAGCAGACCTGGGTGTTTTTAGAGCCTATTAGCTTCTTTTATGCCATCTCCTCTGCCACTCAGACCTGTCCTTGTGAATTTAGAAAGGTTGTATGTTACCAAAGTAATGCTACACTATGAGTTTTGTGCCTTCTACAGTGGACAGCAATAGATAAAGACCATGACACTATCAGTGCACAGCACAAATCCAGTGAAAGTCGAGGACGCATGTAATTGAAGTTTGATTAACTCTATGGGAAGGGGCACAAATCCTCATGTATTCAAGGGCCAAAATTATAGGATAAATCTTTGTGCATTTGAGGACCCATTTAAAGCTGCATTCAGGCCAGGCATCCAAGGGAGAGGACCAAATATAGTCACCTTTGGAAGCTAAAGAGTTTTACAATTACCCAAAAGAAGTTCATGAGGTGTGAATAGGTAGTCGAATGACAAGGGTTTTACACCTTTGAACCATCAGAACATTTTCTCATGTTTCGCTTGCATTTGATCTACATTGAAGTAGTTGGTTGTCACACATAATAAATGGCTTATGGACACAATGTATGGCATTTTGGCAGTGTATCATTGACTATGTTGGTATATTGAATGTTGGTCCTATATGTGAATGGCCAATGCATTGAGCATTTTTTATTTCGCTCCACAGTGTATGATGTATGGTGTATAGTTCCCTTCAATGGTATCTTGACCATTGAATTACGTTGATCATCATGAGCAGTAATTTATGTTTTGGTTACTCATTATTCAATCTCTTGGTACAAGGTGAACCTCATGGCCTAGCTTGGTTAGCATTGATATGGTTGTGCACTGCATTGAACTGGTATGAGCAGCATGGTATGGTGGTTGAATCATTCTACCGAATCCCTCATCTATAAAGAGAGATTATCTATGTTTTGACTAGTTTACTACATTGTTTTGTTAATGTTGGGTTGAATTTTGAATTGTATGAATAAGAATTTGTAATGGTTAAGAATTCCACATTGGTGTACTCCAAGCTGCACAGTTATATAACATGTATACCTAACTCCTGAATGGTGTCATAGCTGACTCATGAACGTTGAACCCGTTGTTCGAACCACCTATCGACTCTGTCTTCACACCTGACAATTCCATACATTCCATGTATTTCACCCCTATAACATATACTCCCATACATCCCATGTCATTTTCCTTTGCTTCTTTGTGGGTCTTAGACTTGGTGCCTCCATGTCAGAAGATAAAACACTCTGCAAAGAATGTTGTAATGCCATCGACACCTCCTCCATTGGCTTGTTACACATACTCCTCCACTGGTCAGTTACCCATTGGTATACTCCTCCACACTATCTATGTAATACGTTGACTCCTTCATTCCTGGTAAAAAACACTACGCCACACCGCCTCGTCATATCCCATGGCTCTCTATTGCAGCATCAAACATGTGCTATAATATAACTCTACCATGTTATTTACAATGTCATAACAGTTATCAATGTCTGCCTTCCATATAACACCTCCCCTTGTTATATATAAATCATCCATATACGCCCTTTCCACATAAATTTTGAGATGTCTATCACAGGCTAATGGTGTTGCACGAGGACATATTTCACTTCCCCAACCTCCATGGCATTCGTCATAGTAACCACTCGTGCTGCAACTCACACAGAAGAATAATGATAATAAATGGCACAGGGAAGGATGTTATAATGGAAGAGTTCTAGTCCATATTCATCCTTGTAGTTTGGCAGAGATATATTGGTTCATGTTCTTAATCCATGGGAATGTATGTGTTATATGTACATTGAACATTGAATGCACATTGATGTTGACTTGTGACAACAGAGTTCATGTGAAGAGAATATATACCTCCTATATGTTGTATTATATGATTACATAGCTTGAATCTATAGTAGTTCATGTGAAGGTTATATGGTTCATGTTTTTCCACTCTTTACGTATGTTGAATGATGATCTACATTAAATGTTTTCTTCACATATAGTGTTGAAGGCAATACATTGAAATCCTATCTTTTGGATTGGTATAGTATTGTAATTTACTTGTGTTGATGGTTGAGTGTTGCGTTGAGTCTTTGAATTCAGTGTTAGTTATACATGCACCTTGGAATGATGGGTATTTAGTGTTTAACCTGTTTATGGAGATATATTAGAAGTTTGTTGCAGTATTTTTATTATTTAGGGTACATTTTCACCTCAACTCATACAACAAGAAGATTCTAAACAAATGGCTAGAATTACTAAAGTATTGGAGTTCCTGAATACTCTGATACATTCTATTGATCATGATATAGTAAAAATCAGCAAGAACACTCTCTATGATATTAAAACATGTCTGCAGTATACACAGGACAAGGTAGAATTTTTGCAACTTGAATCTCAACTTCAGCAAGAAGAATTATAGCAGTGGAGTCATCATTTTGAACCTGTTTTTGTTTATATCAATGAGACAGACTCCCATAAGCAGCAAGTCAATAATTTCGCAGTTGATTCAGACCCAGTGCCCAATGAAGCAATAGAATTAGGTGCAAATGCAGAAATTCATCATACATTCCAAATCCCATCATCATGCCATGGGAATAGATTCTCCACAACAAGCACAAAACCAGTCTTGGATATGACAAGGATGTGTCCTTTCATATTCCAGATTACTCAAATACCATACAGTTCCATAGTGTTGGGTTTATTCATGAGATTTCACCTTTATCTATTCCAGATTTTGGTCCTCTTCCATAATAGCCACAACAAAATGGTAAATGTCAACATTGTGATAAAGTTTTCCATATCAAAGATCATTGTTTTGATTTTTAGCCATGTGAGCACTCTCATAAAACCACTCATTCTTCAAGTAGATGCTTCAAAAACAAGGCTCCTTTAAGAATGAAGATTCATCTTAGATGGATCGCTTCTTGGAAATTCACTTCAACAACTAAGAATATATTTTAGTCATATGTCAGGACTTGTTCTAGAGTATTGAACAATCTTGTAGTTGATTTTTCTCCATCTTCTCACCTTGTATCTAAGAGCGGGGGAAATGATGGTCATATACAAGCTTCAAAGCCACATCAAGAGAGCCTGAGCCACAACCTTCTATACCAGATTCGGAGTTGTAGCCAAAGACAAAGATTCCCTTGAGCATGCCTTTGGTTGGTGGTCATACTTAAACCATCTATGCAAGGTTGAGACCTCCCTTTTCAGGTTGAGTTTATCCCTCTTCAAATAATTGGGGACTCTTCCTCTAGGAGAAGACTTCAGCTTCTTGCTAGTTCTAGAAGAGTTCTAGGAATTTCACCAAGCATTCCAGAGTTGGTGTTCATCCTTAAACCATCGCATGTTGTAGACCTCCCTTTTCCAGGTTGAAAGTCTCCCTCTCCAAAGTGTTAGGGACACTTCCTCTAGCAGAAGAATTCAACTTTTTTCTAAATTTGGAAGATTTTCGAGAACTGCACTAACAGTTCCAGTGTTAGTGGTCATCCTTAAACCACCACTATAACACCCTCCTCCCACATCTACCAAAGAAACTAACCAGTCGGGGTAAATATGCGACGAGAGACCACTATGATATGATTCGACCTCCTAGGCAGCCTTAAGGAAATGGAATCGATGGAACCTCACACACAGTCATCCAACATCATCAACAAAACCCTCAGAAGACAAGTCAGCCACTCAAACAACCTGTCCTTGGGTCCTATTATTGTCCTAGACCTATTAGGCCATAGTCGTTCTCATGCTATGGACAAGGTGATGCCAAGGTTACCCCCGCTTACCCCACAGTATGCATAAACACATTAGTCTCAGGTATTTAACTCTCAAAGGAGTCAAGTCTTCATCTATCAATGGGCAAGGCTCTATTCATTAGTTCCTTTATATCGAAACTCAATCACCCCACTTTAAACCTTTTATCGGGACTTTAATCAATCCTCGAGCCTTCATATAAGACTTTATTAAAGCCTTTCATTAATCTTTCTATTGCAACTTAAAACCCTCCATAACCTTCATTAACCCTTATACCACACATATGCAACCTTTTCCCTCTCTTAATTTTGGTTAAATATGTTTTAACGTATAAACTTTCTCATCAGTGCTATTTCCCTTTATAACCCTTTACAAAGGAAATGCCACAAAACATACCTTTTTGCCTTTATACAGCCTCTGCACACTTCCCAAGGTCACCTTTATCGCAATCGGGTATCGCAGTCCTCGCAGTCACACCACATATATGCCTCATCACCCCTTTCGACTCCGATATTCGACTATCAGAACATTTAAATCACACCTTTGCATTAAAAGACTCGCACAACACTTTATAGGAATACAAAGGAATACATTAATATTCCGACCCAAACACATAAGGCCAGACTTCAAAGTTTATAAGCTCGCATCTATATTTATCATCGGGTCCACCCTTCCATATCAAAACTCCCACTATGCCGCTCCTCCTCCGATCTCTGATCACCAAAGCCTCCGATCAAATCTTAACCATCTATTGCATCCTCCTATCCAACGGTTGACATTACTCCCGACTGTTTAAACTTACATGCCTATTCTCCACCATCGATCTACACCCAACAGGTCCAACGGCTGTCGTTGATATCGGGTAGATAACAAGTGTGAGGATTAACCACCCGATAACATGGTCTCCTCTCTCCTCTTGCTGCCACACATCATTTGATGAGTGGAATTGGCGCTCGTCCTTCAATACCACTTACGGTTTTGAGGCCGCCCGAAATCCACTTTCAAAGTTACAAAACTATCAATGTGATATTCCTTTGTCTCCTCTATGATTGGCTCCTAGCCATTGATCTTCAAGATCCAATGGTCAATGTTCATCATTTCTTCACTTCTCGTTTCTCCATTTACTTATGTTTTTACGCTATTTCTTCAATTTCCCTTTATGGTTCGGGTTTCTTCAAAGGTTCTAGGTATTCTTCTATTTCACTGCGCACTCTTCTTGAGCTTGTCTTCTACGAATTCTTACATCGCCTTCTCGTTAGAGCTTCACTTTGATCACCCAAGTGGATTCAATGATCCCTTACGATTCCTCTGAATCATTCTTCTCCTCTACGTATTTCTTCAAAACTCTGCCTGCAACCCTATCATAGAACCTACGAATTCATAGTTTACATGTAATTCAATCATTTGATATTCATTCACACACTTACACAGTTCCCAAATGAACCTCTATATATATATAAATATGAACAAATGATTACAATCGAGACTTCTCTGTCTCTCACAGGCCTATTCTTCAATATCGTGGCCTCCCCCTTGCACTTTGCCCATAGGCTTACATTTATATCAGAAAGTTTCATTGAACTAATCCTGATTCGACTCCTAAATCTATTGAACTAACTCCTAAATCCCCTATCATCTACGTCCACTTCTAATCTCCATTTAATTCCTAAGAGCTCTCTTTATTTCCTCGAATCATGGAATTTTTTAAAGATTCCTAATTGAATCTAGACTCTTTTGTCATTATTTTCCACTCATGTTCTCATTTATTTGAGAGCATTTACAAACATCTCACATTATCTAATTTAATTCATATTCTATGCACTCAAAAGCCTAATATTACATTAATTCATCACTTAGGAATCCAGCTTCCTAAAAATACATGACCCCCTATGTCTACTTAATTACAATGATTTTCTTTTGCACTGAATGCTCCTGCATCACAAGGGAGCGACCAAAGACCCAATGTCGCTCTCATAGGCCTGCATGCCAGTGACTGTCGACCAAACTTACCAGTTCTATGCCAGCGACCTCGAGAATTAAGCCACTTTTTCGGGCCGAGAGCCTAGTCCACTACCTAGAATAGAATGATAGCTTGAAATCAATAAAAGTACAGGGAAACAATGAAGCAAAAGCAATAAGCCCAACAAGACCTTCACCAAGCCCCTACTAGCCATGACTGGAATTTCGTTAAACACTTAATAAATATGCAACCTAGAGGTGTAAATAACATATCTGAGCATAGGGGTATCATACTTATCTAAGATTCACAATCAAGCATTGTCTCCTTATCACATTAGCTTCCATTTCATTTATTAGGTCATAGTTACATTGATCATTCAATAAGAAGTAATAACATGATGAGAGCCATACGTAACTGCTATCATAAAATACATACATAACCAGCATAATAGGGACAACAACACCAATGAAATCATAGCCATATAAACCACATATAATCCATCATAATTCCCATAGAAATTCCAATAGATATCACCTTCATTAACGATGCAAAATCAAAACTCGAGATGGGACTTCCACAATCCATCTGACCATAGAATGGCTGAGCCATAACTCTCTTCATCCATTCACCCACGTGCCATATTCCAAGAATGAATGTGGGATCTCATATAAAACATCAATAAAAACTCATCCAGGGCTTCTAGAGACCATCCACCTCAACCCATCAAATAGTTATTCCAGCTCATTGTTGGACATCACAAAACAACATCAGATCGATCTCTATCCTAGCCTTCCAAGGCTCCGGAGTGTTTGTTCCAACCAAGCTCCCAGGAAAAGTAACTCAACCCATTGTTGTTCTCAAGCTCCAAAGTGTTTTTCAAACCAAGGCTTCCAGGACTAGTAACTCAACCCACAAAATTTTCTAAGCTTCTAGAGTGTTTGTCTAATTAAGCCTTCCAGGACTAGTAACTCAACCCACAACATTTTCCAAGCTTCCATAGCATTTGTCCAACCAGGTCTTCTAGGACTAGTAACTCAACCCAAACTGTTACAAGGCTTTAGAGCATTTGTCCAACCAAGACTTCCAGGAACTAATAACTCAACCCAAGCTAAGGAAAAATGAGAACCAACCAAAACAAACAATGAAAGTAAACACATAATCACCATGGCTATCTAGGAAATGGAAAGGCTAGGCAATCCATTGTCGATCTAGGCAATCCTTCATTCCAATGATAGATCGCAACCAAGAAACCACATGCATATGACATGCATGCCAAAACTAGTGAATAAATCATACATGTAACTTGGCACTTGCAAGAAAATATGATGTTGATGTTGATCCTAATGCCCAGTTGCTCTTTCCTTCTCTTCCTTTGCCTTCTTGCACCAAGAATCCAAATATTCCACACCCTCCAAGAGTGCTCCAAGAAAAATCTAAGTATGAGAGAGAGAGAGAAAGAAAAAAAATGAGAGAGATCCAACACTGAACTAACCAAGTTCTACCCACTGATCCTCAGAAGCCTTTTTATTAATGAGGCCTCTATTTTATTCATTTTCCATTATTTTCCTTCATTTTCCTCCTCACATGCAACTTATGACCTTTTACCTTATTTTTTTCCTAATTTTCATTATTTTCATAAATAAAATGCCAATAAATGCCTCATGCCTTTCTAAAGGATTAGCCATTACCTTTGCCAATTTCCTTATCCATAATAAACCAAATCAACGCCTACTAGGATGTTTCCCCCACCATTCAGCTTGGAATACATGTCCCATCACCATGACCTTATATATTTTTATATATAATTTTACAAGGGTTGTTACAAAACCCTCCCCCTTTGGGAACACCATCCTCGGTGTTCAATGAAACTTATAACCAACAATACTTCTAAAAACAAAACATACTGCCCATGGAGCTTTATAACATAGATTGTTGTTGTATTTACAACGACCACTACTAAAACATGACAAACATGTCATTTACTGGAGCTTTATAACACAACTCATTGTGGTATTTATAATCCACATACACATACACATTTGCTTCAACCAGCAAATAACCATACTGTCTATGGAGCTTTATAAATCCAGCTTGATACAGTATTTACAATAATACACACATATACACATATGTACATTTTCTCAACCAGCAAATAGAAATATATGATGTTTGCATCTGCAAAAAGGGAATCCAGAGGCTCACACCTCCACCCTCAAAGTAATACCAGGATTTTACTCCTTCCCAGGAAATCCATAATCCACTAAAAGTCAAATCTGCATCCAATGTCCAACACTACAATCCTGCGCCACTTGTCCCCTCAGTGAATAATTACTGGCAGATTGTTCCAAGGCGCACTCTGAATGTGCATCTAATTCCATCTGGCAATGCTAATGACCAAAATAAATCCATCAGTGACCTTCTCTTCTCTGCTATATAGTCCCTTGGGAAATTTGGTCACACCTTCCATGCAATCACTCACCTTCCAAGTTCCTTTGGCACCCCCATCTTAGGTAGCCCATCCCTTGGCATTCTTCCTCCCAGCAAAAGATACAAAACCAAGGCATATTCCTCCATTAAACCACCATACCGGTCATAGCATGCTCATGGAAATCAATGGACACTATTGGGTACCAGTGTCCCACAGTGGCCCTGCTCCTAAAGTGTTCTACCAGTATATTATTTCATGTTCTAATTCCTTTTGTTGTTGCAAATTCTTACGTTCGATTTCAATTAGCCAACTGGGCATTTCATGCATTCATGTACCAAGCACATAACTTCCATTAGATTTAAAATAAATTGAAATAAATTCACATCAGACCTCATTGATAGCTCATCAATAAGGTACATTTGCAATCTTGTTCACTTCCTATCACAACAGATCAAGCTAGCATATTTGACAAAATCAACATGTATAAACATATCTCACAAGTTAGCTCAAAACATAACCATCATAGGTCAAAATCATAAATCACTTGCATAATAAAACTGAAATAAAATGTTGATACATATGCTTTCATCAATCCTTAGGTTCTACCTTTTTCTTTATTTCGTACGCACTCTAGATCGGTTTCCATACCATAAAAACACCCAATACCTTCTCTTAAACCATGTGCACATATGCATACCGTGCATCACACGCATACAACCACACATGCCATACAACACCATGCAACGCATACACCTATACCTGGCATACAGCACATACACCTACACCCATTGTACATACGTATATGTGCATTATGTACATTAGAAGACATTCATCCACACGCAATGTGCGCCACCACAAAATGCATACACATACATATGATATGCAACACAACTCATACATCTATACTCAATGTACAACGCCACACAATACATGCACCCACATAGAGTATAACACAAAATAAACATATCACGATACCACAACTATACAATGCGCATAAATAGTACCGAATGCCCACAACACAATATGTATGACATGGACGCAATCCCACATGTACACCAAGCACCACCTGCACAATGTGTGCACAACATCACATGTACATGGCACCACCTACACAACGTGTACACAAAACCATATGTACACTGCACCATTGTACAACGTGTACATAATACCACACACACAACATGTATGCCACGCCACATGTACATAATACCACATGCAAGACATGTACACAACACCAGCTTCACACATCGCCACTTGTACAATAGGTACACAACATCACTTGTATAATGATTTCTCCACAAGCATGATCCCTGACAACCCTGTCAAATAGTGACATAGATACATACATACATATACATATAATCATTAGCATAAAACAATCATCATCCTGTCATACATTGACATACATACATACATGTATACATATAAATGTTAGCATTAATAATCATGATCCATGACGACCCCATCAAACATGACATACATACACACCTACATGTAAAAACATCAACATAATCGTGATCATAACATAATTACTAGAGATCAAGGTCAAGGTTAAGAGAACTTCCTTTATTCATACACAACATTGAGAACAATTGTTCCCAACATAGCCAAGGAAACCGACACCTCAAATCCATTTACTTTACCCTTCTAGTTACCTTTCTCATGTTTGTACTACCACCGTCACCTTGGACTGAACCAGTCCAACCGACTGTCATAGTCTTTACCTTATGTTGCACTTACTCATTCACAGAGCTTCATCTGTGTCTTACATTACCTGTTGAGTACCACACATATCTCCCAAGCTCCATCAACTTTCCTCTTTCCCAAACAATTCCCAAGATTCAAAACATAAAAGGAAATGCCAAGAAACAAAAAATAAGCAAGAATGTGAAAACCAATAACAATACGACACCGTAACAAAGTGATACGGCCATACACTAGACATAAAAAAAAGCCACAAATCAAGAAAAACAAATCACAAAAGCACATACTAACAAAAAACACCACAACTCAATCCCCATGGTTCCCAAGGAATGCTTGACCTGAGCCTTCCTTGAGATTTCATAGCAACCTCTCTTGCCATGCAACTCCCCACATCATACTGCCACCAACAATACATTGGTTACCTCACCTTGTTTGTGTCAATCACGTTGCTTGCAACTGAATACATCCACGTCATATCTTAAGGGACTCCAATCCTTTTACAAATCCACCTGCAACTAAAGACTAGCTAATATGCATGTCAAGTACATGTTCATGAATCTAGCACATATCCACAAAATGTCAAACAAAATCAAGGTTAAGAAGACTCCTTGTATCCAGTGTCACAGGGTTCTCTGAACTTGAACCTTGAGGTTTGAAATTCAGCGAACCTCAAAAAAAAATTTAGGTTCAGGTTAAGTTCGATAAACTCCGATTCATGTTCGATTTTTTTGCGTGCCTTATTTTACGTGTTAAGTTCAATAAATTTAGGTGCATGTTAGATTTTTTGCTTGCCTTGTTTTGCATTGTAGGGTCTGTCGTATTTCAACTTTGGAGTTCCAATCTCTTCGTGTTACGGGGTTTGCCCTCCATATAAGAAAAGGTTGGCCGTCATTTAGGAAAATCTTGTTTCACTATTTCTAGGGTTTGATGTCATTCATTGTTACTTCAAATTCACGGTTTAAAACCATATAATATAACGTTGGCCATCATTTGGGAATACCCCATTTTATATAAAGTAGTTTTAAGGTTTGACGTCATTCATGATTATCTCAAACTCACGGTTTTGATAAGCAGACTTGGATGCATATTGATAGCCTTGCTATACGGAGGCTTGACCTTGTCACATAACGCATCAGTAAAAAATCATTGATATTTAATTATGTTGGCGTGTCTAGTATGTAGCACTCGTTTGTTTGGAATTAGGGTTTCCAAACATAACCAAAAGAATTTTTTCCCAGTTCTTTTCTTTGACCTTTTCCTTGCTGCAATCGAGGCATACTATGAGTTGTCACATCACCCAACTGTTAGTTATATAAACACAACAATTATTACCTCATCACACTACTACCAAGCATGTTTCCTGCAACTACTCACACATGTCAACCGCATGTTCCAAATATCAAGACAATCATATCTATCAGTTTGAAATCAACTTTTACAAACAAACATGTCATAATCCATAGCCAACACATAGTCATCAGACATAATGCTACAACTGTCAACTACTATACTCAAGTACATATCAACTGTTTCAACACTTATGTATTACTACAATCATCTCAAAACAAGATCATTTGAACACATACTCATATTATGAAATTCATCAAACATTCAACCAACTTGCAAACATACCATGTTAAATAAATCAACTAGACACCAAACACTCAAACACCAAATAGATGTTATAATCAAATATCCAAGCACCAAATATACGACATAAGAAAACTCATACCTTAGTGTATATCAAGGGAGTGTACCTTGTCTGCACAATCAATCTGGTTATCACTATACAACTTCACAACATATCAACTCAAACCTAAACCATGATATCCATAATAGTAACTAACTAACATGTTCACATCATAAAATCATAAGCATTTGTCGTTCATGTATAACAATCAAATATGTACGATCAGTCCGGATTAGTACGACGCCATATCAGAATTATGTCAAATCATACCTGAATATCGCAACCATAACCATCTGCATAGGTCAACTCATGTTAACACAATACATATAACATCAAGATCTTCAATGCAATGAACATAACCATCACGCATATGACCAATCCAAATTACAACATCAAGATCTCAATGAAATAACACTAATCGTCAAGTTAATAGCATATGACAACATTAGGTCGTATATCATGCTCATCAACAACATAAACCTAATTGTCAAGCTAAATGTCATGTAGCAACAACAAGTTAACCTATAACATACTCGTTAGCAACATATCATATAACATAATCATTAAGTTATCTAATATAAAACAACAATAGCAATGCATACAACTATAGGTTACTATCATTCTTGACTATCTGACACATGTGCATATAACTACACTAATCAACTAACATTGATCATGAATGTCACCATAACATCAAAAGACATCTACATAAACCTAATGTTTATAAGCCTAATGCATATAACAATCCTTAGCCTGCATACCTGCATGCCAAACATACAATACCTATATGATGATATGCTCTTACCCCAAAGTCTAATGTTTCAACCTCATTATGATGATTTGTATCTCCTGCTCTATCTCAGCTAGCACATTAGCATCATAAAAACGAATAGCATCATGATGACCTAAATTGCATACAATGATTTTACAAGGCATATTTGAGCTACTATTCATGCATAATTATAACCATGACCATACATTCATAACAACTACATAGATACTTATAACACATAAGTAAAAAACCATATACATACCATTCTAGCTAAAATCTAGTAAAATGCCAACCAAAGCAACCCTTATGCCAACATTTTAGAGAGCACATTCAGCCTAGTGTTGTCATGCATTTTTGCACATTTTGTATTACAACTCTCTTCTTGGACTCATACATAACCCTTTGAATTAAGGGGGCGGGGGGGGATCTTGGACAACTAATCCTGTAAGGGTTGGTGTGGAAGCTGAACAATCAAAGGGAGTCGAAGAGACCACTTGGAATATGAAACCAAGGGTCACTAGACTTGTATAAAAATCTATTATTGTGAATAATAATGCATTCAAGGTTGATCCTTCATATTTTTTGTCTTCGTCATTGTTGTGTTTAACAATCCATCAAATACCATTATCTTATCTGTTAGTAGGTACGTGGTCTCAATCTTTCCAACAAGAAACTAAATATTTTTTACCACCTATCTATAGATCAATTTGTCCAAAAGTCAAGAAGTATCAACATTTCTAGCATAACTAAGCTATTTTTGAATGTACTATAAAAACAAAAATTGGAGATAATCATATAGACTCAAGTGTTTGAATAAGTGAATGGAGCTAAATCTCTAGAAATTATGCTAAAAAGAAAATGTGAAGCCAATCCACACTACAAATGTAACTAAATGTATGATAATCTCTCCTGAAACCTCTCTAAGCAAAATTCTAACTAAAATATACCCTTGTCACATCCTCCAAACTAAAAAAAATGTTATAACTTTCTACCTTCTTATTCATCAAAATCCTCCAAATAAAATTAGTTTTTCCAATACATAACCAAAACTCCATAATAATAATTATGCTTCCTTCTTCCTTAAATAGAAAAATCAATCAATTTAAAGTTCATTTAAAATAAAAATAAATAAAAATTTATAATAAATGATTTTGATACCTCCTCTTACAAAATATGAAAAAAGATTTTACAGACGATGAAATATACCTTATAAACATCATATCCAATCTGCATTAAGGAACCAATTCTAAGCAAACTCATTACATCACATTATTTGATATTTCACTTCTCTAAATTCATTATCGTTATTAACTCAGTTTTAAATAAGCTGGATTTCCATTTTGCCATGAAAGTATTTTAGTTGCTATATCTAATACTGCAAAGATAAAAGCAAAATTCCGTGAAGTCATATAAGGTAGTGTAAGACAAAATAAACACCTTAATATAAAGCATTTAAATAGATTTTTCAAAAGTAATAAAGTAGTCGATAGAAACAATTATCTGTTGAAGTATTCAGATTAAAAAAACATTCTTTCAAAATATTAATAGCAAAGTCAAATTTTATAAATTTTTAATCTATAACAACGTAATTTCTCTTCATTTTATTTAGTCATAAAATAATTAATTAATTTAATAAGCTTTATAGATTTGTTTACTGGTTTTGGATACACCGTGAATAATATATTAGACATATAAAAATATAATCCTACTAAAATTACAAAAAAATATAAAAATTGTCTGTATGCTTTTGGACTCTTTGATTAATTGTGATTGTGCATATAATTCAAATGCGGAGAATTCAGAAGAAAGAAACAAAGGCTGACTTCTTCCAATTATGTGCATCATATTAATATTGATCCCAGCGTTAAACAGAAAATCAATTAGAATTGAGACGGGATTTGTCCTATACCGTTTATTAAACAAAAAAATATTCATCTTTCAAAATCTAATGAGGCCAAGATTAATTATCGTACTTGTCATTTTCTTCAAACATATGGATTTTGTATATTTTTTTTAATGCATAGAGTTAGTTATAAATACAATTTGTAATTAGCTTTACATAATTATATATAGTTGTTTTCTTTATATGTGTGTGTTTTTCTAGTCCACTGATTTAGGTGGCTCCAAAAAAGCTTAAAAATCAAATTCTTTGGATTTCATCAAAACATAGAGCCCGTCAACTTGATTCTAACAGAAAAGATGACACTCAAATCTAACATCATATCCTTAAGATATTTGCAATCAAATTTTTGGTCAACTTGGTCCCACTCGCTAAATCTAACAAAACGCCAGCTAAAGTTGGAGGTTCACTATATCTGGTGGACCAACTAAATTTGTCAAAACCTGCCAAATTTGGCGGTAGGTCACTGAGAGACATTCTCGCACTTATTAGTGGTTAGAAATGACGAAATTCTCGACTTTGTCATTTTTCTGATAACCCCCAAAATGTCGACCAACAATTTTGATTTACTATATTAACGAAAACAAAAAATGAAATCGTGTTGGGTCGGTTGGTGGTCAATCCCCACCAACCCCACTATGGATATTTTTATATTATATATTATATGGTGGCTAGAGGCCAACCCTACAACACCAACGGTCACATATATTAATGGACCTATGGGGCTTCAACCCGCATTAGTAGTGTGGTCGGCCCATCGACCAATAGTTTAATAAAAAATGACCTCTCCAAATTTGAACCACCACACCAAATAAAACAACCACCACCAACAACTTTTGGGGAGACATGGGGTTGGAACCTGGGCCTTCCCTAGCCTAATTTGGTCACCTACCAATGGCCTAATGTACCTAACGTTGTATGCTTTGCCCATGAATTTAATATAAAAGATCAAGTTTTCATTTTCCCAAGGCAAACATATGTGAGAATGGAGGAATGGCTTGTGGAACCAAGAGCGGAACTGCACCTAGGTCGAGCATGAATTTTGAGAGAATCTTAGAGGAAAAATTCTACTAGGGAATATTCTTTATAGAGAATCTTTGAGGAACCTTGGAGATTTTTGGGGGCTGAATTTTGGTAGTGACAAAATTATGTTGATTTTATACTCATTTGAACTAGTTTCTTGCAACAATTTGATGGTGCAGTCCATTTCTTCATATGAGAAACATATTTTTCGCTAGTGTCCAGGAGTGAATTTTATGAGGAATCTAAAAGATTCCTAGGAAGCCTAAATTCGACCATGACAAAAAGGGGTTATATTTATGCTCATATTTCACAGTTCATGGCAAGGAACACGATGACGTAGTCCATTTCTCCATCTGAGTAGCCAATTTTCAAACCATCGCCACACTTAGAGGTATAAGGTGTATTTTTTCCACGTGTTTACTTGATTTTGTTGAGATTATGATTTATATCTGAGATCCATGTATGTCACCTTGTTAGAGGATTATTGTATGCCACTTTAGGTGAGAGATTGTTCCAATTTCATGTTGGAATAGAACATCTTGTGAGTGAAAGTTCTTATAGACGAATGTCTCTTAGGAGAGACAAGTGTTAAAACCCTAATGAAAATTCCACATAATAAAAGTTAATAAAGGAAAAAATAATAACCATGGTTGATGAGACACTTATTCCAAGTTGAATATTGGGCAAGACATCTTAGTGTGGGTGTTCATTGGTTTATTATGGTTAAGGAAATTGGCAAAGGCAATGGCTAAGGCTTTGGAAAGACAAAATAACAATTTCGATACATTTGTTTATGAACATAAGGAAATTAGGAGAAAATAAAGGTGAAAGGTCTTAGGTTGCATGTGAGGAGGAAAATGAAAGAAAATAGAAGCCTAATTAATAAAAAGACTTTTGATGATTAGTTGGTACCTTTTGTCAGTTCAGTTTTGGAGCTCTCTCACTATTCTGTCTCTCTCTCTTTCACACTTAGAGTTTTCTTGGAGCACTTTGGCATTGCATCAAGAAAGGAAAAGAATGCAAGAGGAAGGAAGGAGCAAGGAAGGAAGAGAAAATCAAGCAGCGACAACAAGATTTTTTGCAGGTATCGATTGGCATGTGTGTTTACCCTGCTAGATTTGGCATGCGTGGTATTGCATGTGGTTCTTTTCTGTTATGACATGGGTTTTGCCAAGTGTGACAGTCTTTTCAGTATAGCCTTGCCATTTCTAGATAGCCATGGTGTGATAGGGTTCTCATGTTTTGGTTGAGTTGGATTTTCGGATCAATTCGAAGTTGAGTGAGGTGGATCTCTAAATAATAGAACACATGTCCTAGTAACCCTCGAACCGCACTGTGGGTTGTTGTAAAGTCAGATTTTGTGTTGCCTCAGTGGGACTAGGAATCCTCGATCGATGAATGGTGGGATATACGGTAAAGCCTAGAGGTGGGTGCTCTCCATTTGCCCTCGTAATCCTGGGTGGGATATGTGGTAAATCTTGAAGAGTGGGTTTTGATTTAGGGCCTAGTGATCCGGTGTGGATTGCGGTAAATCCTGAGAGACTAGGAGAGGAAACAACAACATGTGCATACTTAAAGAAGAGGAAACATAATTACGATCAATAAATCAATAACACGAGCATATTGATAATGAATTTCACCTAGT
Organism: Pinus taeda; assembly: GCA_000404065.3. Lineage (NCBI taxonomy): Eukaryota > Viridiplantae > Streptophyta > Pinopsida > Pinales > Pinaceae > Pinus > Pinus taeda. The sequence continues at coordinate 40,483 of APFE030893628.1, read as the reverse complement.
GTGGGCTATGTCTCTGGACCTTGGTGTCAAGAGTGGGGAGGTCGCTTCATTAAATGCTGCAAACGATGATGATGTACATGGTATGTTATTTTTCATTACAAGGACAAATACCCTCAACCTGAGTGGCGGGTCTCTCCATGAGACGTTCTCCCTACAAGAACTCTCACTCAAATGAGTCCTCCTTCAGCATGACAAGCTAAAAAAATCTCACATGATGTGACAACAGGTATGCCTCAACATAATGGTAATCCAAGGTCTCAACAATAAATGCATCATTTCAACAGAAAGACATGGCATAATTGCATCATATACCTCCACTTTCGAATATGGTCGAAGAATGCAAAGCTTAGCTATTGAAATGGACTACATCACTAAATTCCTGGTGATGAGTGGTGTAAAATCAACTATAAACTTGTCCAATTCTGACACCATCAAATTTTGGACCCTCGGGAATCTTCAGGATTATACCAAAGATTCCTTCTTGAAGATGGATGGAAAATCCGATTTTCTGATGAAGATTTCAAGCACACCACTACACTCCCTAAGAAATTTTGTGAAAAATGACTATAAAGTTGACAAAATTTTGTCTCGGTCAAAAATCAGCCTCCAAATGAATCTTTAAGGTTCCACAGGTTCTCCAAAGATTTCTTGTTGTTGGACACCTACATTTTTGTTGCTCATATGTTGATTTTCACTGCATGGTTGGACTGCTGGTAAGAAAATGTACTAAAATGATTTTAAGGTTGATAAATTTTGTCACTGGCACTTCTGACCCTCAAGGGATTTTTTCAACATCTTGACATATTCCTTAATTCATGATTCCACCTCCTTGGTCTGTGAAAAAATTCCTTGGTCTGTGAAAAAGTTCCATATTGTATCATGGATCCATAACTTCGAGGTTCCACACCGCTCATCTAAAAATCCGTTGCCTCCTCTTGCTTGGCGCTCCTTGAATCTCCTTGTCAAATGAATATGGTCTATTTATATGTATATCTGTTATTGGGCAAAGGTTACAAATTGTAGGTCAATGGGCCATTGGTGCATCGTTGTATTTCCATGTTGGTGACCCATGAGATCATGAACTCCAAACCTTGCATGAATTGTTTTAATATAAAAAATAAATGATCATCCATTGACCATTGGTTATGTTTGGCATATAAAAAACCATATTACAAATTATGGGTGGTGGCATATGGTTAATAACTTTTTTTTAATTTATATATATGTTTGATATGCCAACCACTTTTCATTGGTTTGGTTAAAATGGTTTTGACATAACCGCTTAATATTATAACCAACCATGTTTATATAACCATATGATAATTGGTTTTTTAAAGTAGGTAAAGCAATGCATCTGACTCGCAACCAGTTTCGAGACCCGCGACTAGTGCCATGTCCTTGACCATTACCCAATCATGCGGTTTCTACCATGCCCTGCTCTCAGAGTCGAGACAATGGAGCTAGGTCCATACCTGGATCATAGATGAAACAGTGTCGAAACCTGATGAGCACATTGTGTCCACATTTTATGCTTATCCTTTGCAACATGTAAATTAGCTTGCCACTGAGTTAAATCAGTGTCCTCGGCGAGATGGATATAAATGTCCTCGACGAGATGGATATAAATGTCCTCGCCTGATGGTGGCCCAGATTTTGCTTCCCAACCTTATGACTTACTGGTAAGAGGCCCAAAAAAACCTAAGTTTCAGAACCTTTATGTTTATCCCTCCCCTGCTCTGTGCCGGGTTTCTCATACCTGTTTATAGTTTCGAATAGGACGATAGATACAAAAAGGGAGGATCTCTTTCTCAGTCTAGTTTCAGCTGGTTTTATCATCGTTATATAGTTATTTATTCAATAGTTTCTACCTGTTTTGATCGTCATAGTTTTGACGGGTGAAAACCCTTATTTTCTTGTCTCTTTTCCGTTTTAGCTATCCTCATTTATCTGGAGCTTTTTTTCTCTCTATAATCCCTCTTGTTCCTGCTTCTTCTTGATAATTTTTTACATGGTCATGCGACTCCGACAAGCCAACAAGGGTTCGGAAAGCTATGTAGTTTCGGCAAGCTATCTTGTTTGAGGATTCTCGCATATGGTCGACCTATAGAGGTATTACTTCTCTCAGGATAATGTGTAAAAAGGTATGAAGTTTTTTCTCCTTAGCTGTCATTATAAAAGCATAAAAATAAAGATTGTTACAGTGAAAATTTTGGCTGTATGTCTCTCTGTTTTTTTAGCAGCTCAAGCCTCTGTTTTAAAATTCAGTTCTATGATCTTTCTATTCACCAGCAAATATGGCTTTAGTTGTCAAATTTTTGCATCATCTCTTGGCCATGTTTAGGTTTTAGTTTCAGGGTAGGGAAATGGTGGTGTAATTGTAAAGGTTGTTATTGTTGTTGTTTGGTAGTTTGAAAGTTTTTCTACAAGGGAGTTTACAAGGAAGATTATAGATATGTTGTCTTAGATGATATATTTTGTTCCAGTTTATTAACAAGGCGATCTATTGTTCAATTATAATCAAAGTTTTATCCTTCTTGGCTCCTCCATTCTTTCCCCTGTATCTGGTTTTATCCAGTTCTCAGATTCTGTTTCAATCATGTTTTGTCTCTCTGGTTTTTCTAATCTTCCTCCCTGGGTTTTCCGATGATGGAAAATCCCTCAGGCTTTTCTCTCTCAGATGGATGGGTGGATGTGGATGCCGTATTATGGACATCTGGCTGGTAAATGGCTAGCGTACCTTTTCCCCTCCATCAAAACCCTCATCGGACGTCAGCCACCTCACTTTCCCATAACCCTTCGCTGACATCTCACAGTTTCGCTCAGAAAGGTGTCAGCAAGTAAGTACCGGTATAGTCATTGCGTGGTACCTTCCATAGATCATGTCAGTTATTTTCTTATGGGAAATTTAAATCTCACATGAACATTTTCTTTGTAACTCGGAATTGTACCCTTTTCCACGGTGCTCTCTGCCTCCTACATCTGTCCACACATGATCCCACACAATCGGGATTTTACATCATCCCCAAGGTCTGTTGAAACCTTTTATTCCTATCCTTTATCGATACTCCCATGGCCTTTCTGTACCCACGATATAATTGACTTGGATTACTTGAGTCCTAGGCCCAGATGGAAATATTGTCCGACGTGTCTGCCTCTTCTGCTTTGGTCCGAGCTACCATTGAAGCGGAAATGCTCCATGCGGGCTCTCAAACTTCTGGAGGGTGGCAGTCTAAGTTTGGACTAGCAAATAATTCTCCATCTTGCCATCCGGCACGTGCCCATCAGGATGGTGAACATGAATTCCCTCAACGTAAACATAGACAGCACCCTATAAAGACTATCTCGCCTCCCTCTGTTATCAACCTGGACAGTATAACCCTTATCGATATAATTATTAGCTTACAAAAACGTGCTCTAGTCGAATGCTAGTAATTTCCTGATATGGAAGACTCTCAAATGAGAAATTGGCTTGGCACCAATGGAAATCATTACTAGGATATATCCTACGATAGTCAGACTAATGAAAAATTGGTACAGTTTCCACTTTCTGAGTATGGAGGACCTAGAGACCATTCGTTCCTTACCATGGGTTCATGGTAAAAGATTCCTAGCCCTTCACAATTGGTATATTGGTTTCAATCCATTGCAGAATACCCCCTCTAACAATCTCATATGGGTGAAATTACCTAGCCTTTCAATCGATTTATGGACAAAAGAATCATTAACGGATATTGGAAATGTCATCGGGAATTTTGTCTATGTTGACCCGAAATTCCTGGGAACCAAGAACAAAAGGTTGGCTTGGATCCTCATTGAAAGGGAATACCATGGAGTTTTCCCTGACCACATAAACCTACATTAGGAAGAAATTAATCTACAACAGAGGCTAGACTACTGGGGAGTCCCTTTCCGCTGTTCGTCATGCCACAGGACTAGACATCTAAAAGAACAGTGTCCATTCTATCCAGGGGGTAGACTATATGGAGGGAAGTTTTATGATAAATCAAAGTATTTCTATTCAAAAAAGAACCAATTGGAAGTAGAGAGACTGAAGAAGGAGTCAATCCAGAAGTCAACAAATCCAGATAACTCCCATTACTCTAACCATCAGTTATCACCTTCTCCAAATTCAAGAAGATCTTTGCCGGCTAATGTTCCCTCTTCTCCCTTCTATCCCAAAAAATCGAAATTCTCTCCTTTGGGATGCCCTCCTCCATCGTCTGAACCCTTTCTCTATCATGAAATTCCTGCCCCAGATCCTCTACCTCATCCCCTCTTCGATGTACCAACAACTTCTCATATCACTTGCATCCCCTCCCCCTTTCCTTTTCCAAATAAGATCTCTCAACAATCAAAAGGCAAGGAGCCCTATCTCTCTGTCACTCCTCTAAATTATCCAATTTCCTCCCCTCAGAATTTTGTTGGAAGTGACCTAGATTTTCTCCTAAAAAAAACAAAACAAAAAAAACTCTAGATTTGCATCCCCTCACCATTCACAAACTGTAACCAGCTGATTCCCCTCACATTAGCCCAACCTCTGCAAGAAACATCATAGTCAAGAGGAAGCAGAATAGGGGAAGTAGACATTTCTGGGGAATGAAAAAGTGTACTCTAAATACTGGCAAGGATCTTTCTCTTATCGATATTCCTATTACTAATCTCTCTTCTCATGGACCTCTTAGAGCAAGACAGCCAATTGACCTTTCTCCATGACCCGAATTGTGTCTATTAATGTTAGGGGTTTGGAGGTAGCCCAGAAATTTCTAGCCCTTAAGGACTTGTTTATTACTTCTCAGACCAATCTTATTCTCATCCAGGAAACCATGCACGGCCAACCTGATACTATCTCCTATTTAGGAAAATGTTCCCATCCTAGCACATTATGACCACTGACTCAAATGGCCTCTCGGGGGGCCTCGCGGCTTTATGGAACCCTGTCGGGGTTGCAGTTAAAGCTTTTAGATGTTGCTGGTATCTTGCTTTTAGCCAATTTTCGAGGTATCTCAGGTTTCATACACATCCCTAATGTTTATGCCCCATACAAGGGCCACTTCTCTTTTTGGAATCGTTTTCTCTCATATTAAATTATGGAGCTGAACTCTCTAATGATTGGTGGAGATCTAAACTCTACTCTTAGTTTTGATGAAGTGTGGGGTTGTGGAAGGAAAATGGACCCTTTGGTAGGTTTAATTCAAGATGCCCTTCTTAATTTTAACGTTGTTGATGTCTGTCCATCCAAAATTTGCCCCACATGGTATAATGGTAGATCTAGGGCATCCTAGCTGTTGGGTTGTGTTATATTCTTTCCACGACTATATTAGGTTGGGCGAACCTACCTATGGTTTTTGGTTCATGGTTTTGGACGCGATGGTTTTCGGTCCATGGTATTGGATGCTTCGACATGTATAAATATGTATTGTAACATTGAAAGGAACATAATGAAAAATCAACCTGGTAGTCCCGGTTTTGGGATCCAGTGGTAAAATCTCTATGTATATGTGTTTTATGTGTTATGCTCTCGCATTTTTATTTTTTCCTATGATTTAGAATTCGTATGTAGGTAATTTCTGTACGGGGTTAAAACCTACATTTGGTATCAGAGTTTTTTTGGCTTCAAGGGGACGCCATTGTTGCTGAGGGGTTTCGCTCGGGCCTGTGGTAGATCCTGTTTAGTGGGAGATCTGCGAGATCGATTCTGGTGGTGAAAGAAGATGGAAAGAAACAGAAAGATAGTTATTAAGAAGTTCAATGGTCAGAGTTTTGAGTTGTGGAAACTCAAGATGGAGGATCTGTTGGTGGATAAATATCAGTGGATCGCGATAGATCCGGGTACTAAACCAACAGGAGTGACCGATGAAGAATGGAAGAAGTTGGATCGGAAGGCAAAGAGCACAATACGATTGTGTGTGTCAGATTCAGTATTGCTGAATGTATCAGGGGAAGCTACGGCGAAGGCTCTATGGGACAAGTTAGGGACTTTGTACCAATCTAAGTCTCTGGTGAATAAACTATTCTTGCGGAAAAAGTTGTATAACCTGAGGATGAAAGATGGAGACTCAGTGGTAGAGCATCTGAATGCGTTTAATACTGTGGTAAGTCAATTATCATCTGTTGATATTAAAATTTCAGATGAAGATAAGTGCATCAGTCTGTTGTGTTCTCTACCAGATTCGTGGGATAGTCTGGCTATTGCAATAGGTAGCAATGTAATTGCTTTGAAATTTGATGAAATAGTCTCAGCCTTGCTGACGGAGAAGATGAGATGGAAAAATATGGACAACCAGAATGGTGATGCCTTGTCTATACGAGGACGGTCCCAGAGCAGAAAAAAATAAGTCATCGAATGGGAGATCTAAATCTCCAGGAAAACCTATAAAGGTGGTGTGCTGGAAATGTGGAAAGGAAGGGCACTTCAGAAGCGAGTGTAAATCTAAAGCTCCTGATAAAGGAAAGGGATCTGATGATGCTCCTTCTACAGAGGCGAAAACCACCTCAGATGAAGGTGGGGATATGTACTTGGCTTCTTCAAGTACACATGTAGATCGTGAGGCGTGGTTAATTGACTCGGGTTCATCCTTTCACTTCACTCCCCATAGAGAGTTGTTCTGCGATGGTGGTGATGTCTTCTTAGGAGCTGATAGGAAGGCTAGAATCGTTGGTCATGGAAAAGTAAAGTTGAATTTGCAAGGTGGAAGGGTTAGAACCCTTCCGGGTGTTTTGCATATTACTGCGTTGGCCAGAAATCTAATTTCCGTAAGCAAGTTGGATGATGCAGGTGTAAAAACAGTGTTCGAGAAGGATACCTGCAAGATGGTTCGACGAGCACTGGTATTGATGCGGGGAGTTCGGATTGGAACTTTGTACAAGCTGCAAGGTAGCACTTGTGTTGACGGGTGCAATAGTTCTATGGTTCCTCAAAATGGAGCAGAAAATCTAGTGGTCTCTGGAGAGAAGACCATGCTGTGGCATCAAAGGCTTGGACATATTGGAGAGAAGGGCCTTCGAATACTTCATGGTAAAGGTATGGTAGAAGGTATGAGTAATAGCTCTCTGGATTTTGATTTCTGTGAAAATTGTGTATATGGGAAGCAGAATCGGGTGAGTTTCCCCTCTGGTGGTAAGAGGACGAAACAAATATTAGAGCTTGTGCACAGTGATGTGTTTGGACCTGTGAAAGTTCCATCACTGGGTAAGTCTGTGTACTATGTATCATTTATAGATGACTTCTCAAGGAATACATGGATATATTTCCTTAAGAAGAAATCTGAAGTCTTTGACAGGTTTAAAGAATTTAAGGCTCTGGTGGAAAATCAGACAGAGAAGAAGATAAAGGTGCTGAGGACAGAAAATGGTGGAGAATTCTGCAGCAAGGAATTTGAAGAATTCTGTAAGAAGTGTGGTATAGCACGGCAGAAGACTACTCCATATACACCTCAGCAAAATGGAGTCGCAGAAAGAATGAACAAGACGTTGATGGAAAGGGCAAGAAGCATGCTCAGTGGTGCCGGGTTAGGACAGGAATTCTGGGCAGAGGCGGTGGATACTGCATGTTACTTGGTCAACAGGTCACCTTCATCAGCGTTGGAGGATAAGACTCCACAATAAGTATGGACTGGTAAGAAACCCTCTCTTTCACATCTGAGGGTATTTGGATGTGATGCATATGTACATGTTCCAAAGGAGAACCGAACCAAGTTGGATAGTAAATCTGAAAAGTGCATCTTTATTGGGTATAAGGATGGTTTAAAGGGTTATAAGCTTTGGAACCAGTCACACGGAAGGTTGTGTACAGTCAGGACGTGGTGTTCAGAGAGATGAAAGATGTTATTAAACATGAAGTCCAACCAAAGGAACCTGTGAAGATAGAGTTTGAACTAAAGGAGGAAGAATCAGACTCTGTAGAAGAGGAGGAATCAAAATATGAAGAGCCACAAACTCCGGCTGTGAGAAGATCAGTTCGAGAAAGAAGGCAGCCGAAAAGGGTAGTGCATCTGCTTTCTATTCAAATTTTGTTTTGTCTATTACTGATGATGATCCCAGAACTGTGAAGGAAGCAGTGGATTTAGAGGATGGAAAACTCTGGAAAGAGGCCATGGTTGATGAAATGGCCTCTTTGCACAAAAATGAGGCTTGGGATCTAGTGGAATTACCGGCTGGAAGGAAAACCATTGGTAGCGAATGGGTGTTCAAGAAGAAGACAAATGCAGAAGGGAAGGTGGAGAAATACAAAGCTCGGTTGGTAGAAAAAGGTTATTCCCAGGTGCCGGGAATTGATTTTGGTGATATTTTTTCTCCTGTTGCCAAGGTAACTTCT
>APFE030893628.1:4711-31012 GCA_000404065.3 Pinus taeda | reverse complement strand
TGTTGCACAGAGATTGTGTTTTCAAGTATGGGGTTAGTACAGGGAGCTATAAGGATAGACTGTGACAGCCAAAGTGCAATTTTCTTGGCAAAGAACCTTGCTTATCATTCATAGACAAAGCACATTGATGTTCAGTATCATTTTGTGAGGGATATGAGAGAAGAAAAAAAGGTGTTGCTGGTAAAGGTGGAAACTTTGAAGAATATTGCAGATGCATTGAAAAAAATTGTTAGCTCTGAGAAGTTCTCTTGGTGTAGAGAAACAATGTGTGTTTCAGGGCTGGAAAAATGACTAAGCTCTCCTGCGGAAAGAAAACAACAAGTGGGAGATTGTTGGGTTTTGTTATATTCTTTCAACATAGTTAACAGGGGGTTTGAGGGGTACCCGTAACCCCACTTTATGGGGTCCGGGGCAGCGCACCCGGAAATTTTGGTTTTGGACGATATGTTAGGTTGGGCGGACCCACCTATGGTTTTGTGCATGATTTTCGCCATGTTTTTTGGACGCAATGGTTTTCGGTCCATGGTATTGGATGCTTCGGCATGTATACATATGTATTGTAGCATTGAAAGGAACATAATGAAAAATTAAGCTGGTAGTCCCGGTTTTGGGATCCAGTGGGAAATCTCTGTGTATATGTGTTTTATGTGTTATGCTCTCGCTTTTTTATTTTTTCCTGTGATTTAGAATTCGCATGCATGAAATTTCTATATGGGGTTAAAACCTACAATGCTCACATAGTCAAGAATGTGTAAGAGAAATTTCTTCCATTATTGAGAATGAAAGTATGAGTTTAAATGATGACAGTCATGAGAATAACGAAACTATACAGGAATTTGTTGTTTGTAAGCCAATTTGTGATGTAGATTTCCTGCAAGGATATAAGCTAAGAGGGATTGTTTTCTTTCAAGAAGAGGATCGAGCTTACATGTTTAGTAACCTTAAAGAATGTTTTCTATTGAAAGATGATTTAGACTATGAATTGGAAGAATATGAGTATGAGATAGATAATATGCTACAGATAGAATCAGAGTTTCTCATGCTTGAAGAATTTATAGCCAACACACAGGTAGAAGAAAGTGATACTTCCCTATGCCTTCCTATGGATCAACAAACAAGTATTATTTTAGATCAAAATGAAAGGAGTACTTGTATTTTTTTTGGATTTCAAGACAAGGTAACATTTCAAATTTTTAAGGATCCTTACACTGATTTGTTTCAGCCATCTAGGAAGATGAATTTTCTTGTATTTATGGATCATGAGCACATGCTCAGTGGACACTTGGAGTGGCCTAGCTTTTGTTTTTTCTTCCTACTCAAGGAAATTACAATCATGATTCAAATAAGTAGCCATTTGTTGGATTGGTTACATTGGAGGGATCATTACACATGATTGTATATAGATCTTCAACAGGTGGGTGGTTATCATCGGGATTTGAAGCCTAAGGTGAAGGTCCTAAGATCCCAATGATCTTCTAACATAAGCTAGTTCATTCAGTATGTTGTTTTTATAGTAAATTCAGTTAGTTAGTCAGTTTTCAGTTTTGAGTTTGGTCTTTGCATTTTGACTCCATGCCCAATGAATAAGGCTACCTGGTCTAGCGTGTTCTTGACATATCTAAGGAGCTACCATCCCTAGCTCGAGCCAATGTTATTTTTAGTCAGTTCATCCTGTCACCAATGATCAAATATGCTCTTACAAAGTTTTGTTAGGGGTCTCAAGGTCAAATTTTATCATGTCACTAGGTTTTCATAATAAAATTTGGTCACTACTTAGTTTGTCTAAGATTATGTCTATTCTCTGAAGAATTTCACATGTTGGTTGCTTACATCACTCAAATGAATGTATCATAATAAAGAGAATATCATCATCATATCAATTATCACCATCATGATTTCACTCAGTTTAATGTCTCCATTAGGTCATTAGCGTTTCATGGTCACCAACACTTGCATTTCATGCATAAACAATCCAGCATAGGATGATGTTGTGATAAGAAAATATTTTCAATAAATTTTGATGTAATTTCGTAAGTACTTCATGGGTATTGTATCAAGGTTCCAAAATAAATAACATTCACTCTGCAAAAAAGATAAAAGGAAGTCCAGGTTACAAATCTCCAAGGTTGTGAAGTTCAACAAGAGTGAAAGTCATGTTTAAAAATGATTTGTGGGGTCCATTTTCACTCAAAAGAGAATCATACTATGTCTATAAAATCCCAAAAAATCTCAAATACATTTCACTTGAATCCTTACCTCATTTTATTATCGATCTCTTTCCTCGTTAGGTGAAAAAAACAAGAGATTTTCAGCTCAAATTGGCAAAAATTCCTTGGTGATGTGCTTCTGTGAACTGCGCTTCATTTCAGGGAGAGGCAATGTGTTTCTTTGAACTGCGCTATGCTTCTATGAACTATGCTGCACACAGGACAGAGTATCATGAAATTCATAGAAAATCACTCTACAAAGAGGCTCATTCACACATCGTTCCATTCAGATACCTGTTGGAAAAGTATGCACCACTGATGAAGGTTGTGATGAGGTTTTTCACTTATGAGGAGAGGTTTTCCATATTGTATCAAAACCACATTAGGCTTCTCATGCACTTCAAAACTATTAAACCTATTCACTTGTGTAACTTCCTATGTAGAAGTGTCATCAAAATGTTTGAAAAGGTGTAAATGAAAAACAAAGAGCATTACCCTAGCCTTTTCCATCAGAGTTTGATAACGGTTGTAGTCCTCCATAAGTTGGCAGAAAAGAACATAGCATGGGATACCTTTATTGAAGAAGCCTTGCAGAGGCATGAGACTACTTCACTAAGCCATCACCAAGACACATCAGCACAACCTATGGAGGTAGGGTCATCAAGAAAATTAGAGGAGGTTCCCAAGGCACCTAGACCTAAGGCGAGAAAAATATACCAAAGAGGAAAAAGGCTTGTGTTTACTTCTCAAGATGAGAAAAGGTCCAAGCCTTCTACATCAGCATAACATGGATCACATTTATAGGATAAGGAGCCAATTGAACATGATTTTGAACTATTTGACTTGGAGGTAGAAGATGAACATTCAACCTTGAAACAAGCTATCAAGGAGAAGGATTCCCAAATTAGGGAGCTCATGGACAAATTGGAAAGGACCAGATTTATCATTTCTTTCCTTGAGAAAGAAAGGAGCCAACTCAAGGAAAAACAACTAATCATGGAAAAATAGCAATCCAAGATGTTAAAGCAAGAGGTCAAAGGTAAATCAGTGCCAGATCATGATGAGCATGATGAGCAAGAAAATAAGGTTGGAAGGAAGAGGACTACGACAATGGGTCTCAAAAGAGAATTCTAAAAGGAAAGAAACCAAAACCTACTAGATGAGGATTTGGATATTGAAGACATAATTTCTATGGAAATCAATGAAGACATGGAATATTGGCTAGGAAAATTCAATGGCCATCTAAAGAAGCTTCTTGGAAAAGCTAATAGGGATAACCATATGCTGAGGCATAATGGCCCACCATTACGAAACCAAAAACAAGCTAAAGTAAAACCTAAAAGGAAAATATGATAAGGACAACTTGGAGATGTTTGTTGAAGAATCCATGATAGTATAATACTCCTCATTTTGAATTTATAGACCAATTTTGGGAGTATTTTGAGCATTTTTGGTTTTTGGTGAAATTTGGTACAAATTCAGGAAAATACACTAGTTTCAGAAATGCATCGCCTTCGCATTGTGCTTTTTCCTCAGAGGTTTAAATGAAAAATGGTTTTCATTTTGGAAAGAGTATCGCCTCCTCCCAAAAACAATTTCCTCATATTTTTCAAACAAGGCTCAAATTTTGAGAAAAATGTGTCAAAAATGAACATTTTTCCCCTCTTTTTGCCAAGCGCTGTGCTTCTGGAGACACATTGGCATAATGCATTTTTGGAGACCTTCTCATGGGTCATTTTCCAAAATTCAAGATGTTCTAGAAACTAGACAAACAACTATACTTTACCATTCTTTCATATTTCATATTTGACTTTAGGAATGCACCTAAAGGTGGTCTTAATGTTTTCGCTGCGCTTCTGCAATTTTCTGATATTTTAATTAAAAAACCCACTGTGTAATTTCTTATATTTTATAGTTTGACTTGGAAAAAAGGTGAATTGATGATGTAACTTCAGTAGTTAGAAGTATAGAAGATGTAATGAAGAATCAATTAGCATGATAGGTTGTTTTTATGTTTAATTAGGCCTCATAAATGAAGCAAAACTCAAATCAAAGTCTAAGAGAAGAGTTTGTTTTTTACCTTCTCACTCTCACTTGTTAGTTGAGAAATTATTGGAAAATATTCCACCACTTAGCGATTCGACCCCTGTAGGTGGGGAGACTATTTTTTTATTATATATGTATCATTTATCATTTAGAGAGAAGAGTTGGACTTCAAAGGAGATAATTTGTATCTTATGCTTTCACTCAGTTAATCAAGGAGCAGTTGTAGCTATTTTTCAGGAATACATGTGCAGTAAGTTTGTGATGTTGTTTTCTTTATATTTCAGTTTCTTATGAATGAATCTATATTTCTTAACATGTTTTTATTTCCTCAGTGATTTTCCTTATAGTTATATAGGCATAATTCTTTATATTCCAAGATTTGTTTATGTGGAAACTAATTTCTATGTATTTCTTCTTCTGAATTAATGAATTCATGGTTCACATGCTCAGTATGACCTTCTAATATTTTAGGACCCTACACTACATTGACCAAATTAACATATTCATCACAAGACATTGCTATCTTGCTCCCTTTTATGACAACTGCCGCACACTTTTGAGACCTTGACCTAGCTTCTTTTTTTCATCCTTGATCTAATAATCCAAAAACCCTAAATTTCCAAAAACTCATCTAAAACTTTTATAGCTAGCCTAAAATCCATATTTCTTCCAGTCATCGATTGTGATATCCTTAGAGAGATCTCTTTCTAGTTTAGCAAGGTTGGTTGTTGAACTACAAGTGGTTTGAAGTTACCTCTTTCAATCTCCTCCTTAGCCTAGGATATTATAAAGGATAACAAACAAGACACTGGTCCTTATCATGGCCCTAGTCTTTACACTTTAGGAATCAAACTTCTATGTGCACCTTGGGTTGAACTTCATTTATTTTATTCAAACTTTGTACCTCCATGTGCAATCTCGCTAGCTACGACTGTGTTAAGGGAAAAGTTCCCCTAGCGTCTTGCGTCGATACCCTAGCAGATTGGAGGTTGTCTATACAGAGAAACACACATTCCACACAACCATTATGCTAATATAAGAAAATTCTATGATAAGGGGCGTACCTGAGGTCCTACGTTTGAGAAGAGCCTTCCAGGGTCCAAACCCTTCTTGGAGTTCCTTCTGCTCCTTCAACCTGCAAAACAATCAATTCCAGAAAGTACAGCAGTATATGGACTAAACATCATAAAGAAACCATCTTCATATTATAAAGAAAGGTAGTTAGTTATGCAATTAAACAACCATTCACATATGAATCATAACATGAACATCATAAATATGAAGAATGTAGGAATTTACAGGGTAAGTTCCTCAGACAGAACACCAGAAGGACACCGCTCACAAACAGATCACAGATCAATACACCAGTATTTTGACGTGGTTAAAACCCTCAGAGAGGGAAACAGTCCACGGCCTGCGCCAACGTGGCTACTACAGGCAATTTATTAATAAAAGAATGAAAATTTACATAAGCTTCTCTCATGCACGGTTAACCTACAAATGACCCCTCATGCGCTTTAAATAGAATTCATGGACCAATCGGGTGTCAGGCACGGATCAAGTGTCGGTAATACCGAGGAGAGAATGAACCGTCGGATCACTACATATCGTGACCGTCGGATTGTAAGTTACAAAATGTACAACGGTAAAGAAACACACTTTACCTAACTCTTTACCTAACTCTATACTAGACCAAGTTGAACTTAACTATTCCTATGTGTCGGAATATCCTAACAATAAATTTGAAATTGAAATTGAAATTGGCATTGACGAGAAATAGAAATTCACATGTGTTGATTTTAATGTACATGTATTGATTTCAGTGTATATTTTTCATCATTCAACATTGTTATTATATTTCTATTCAATATATTCTTGATGTAACTAAGTATACTTTTGAATAATACTCTCTATGTTCTCAACAAATTGTGATAGCTAATTAAATTTAAAATAATTGGATTCATCTCAAACATATACATATACATAATTTTGATCATCTACAAATTGTATCAATTAAAAAATGAAGAAAATAAATCAATATTTATGGTTTTTAATAATACTCTCTGTACTTTAAATTGAGAAAAGTGAGTAAATTTCATTTAATCATATTAACCTTAGGCATATACATAATGTTTATCAGGTACAAATTCTATATGACATGCTCATGACTAAAACCATCCTAGATCCATCTTAACTTCATATATAGTAAGCGTTGAGAGGGATCAAATCTCTCAAGGTGCAAGCATTTCCTCAATTGTGCACTCTAAAATAGGATTGCACCTTGAAAGATATAATCATTGTTTATGTTTGATAAATCTGGAGCTAAAATGGATTTAGTGTTGTTAAATATCATTTTTAACTTACCAAATGTTTTTGTAATACCAAATAAAACATATTATATATATTAATTAATCATAATAATATAAATAGGTTAAATAAGTTAATATTTATAAATTTAAAAAAGATATATGAAAGGAAAACATACAATTGTATATATATATATTTTTTTTTTTAAATTAAGGCATTTTTACCTCATAAAAAAATAAGGTTATAGAGTTTTACTTACAAATCCCAACTAGCAATTCATACCAGAAGTTAAAATATCCTAGAAACCCAATTTCAACAAAACCACAACGCAAAATACTTAATCTAGTTCATCAAATCATAATGGCACAACCCTAATACGAGCCATTTCCATAATAGATACATAAAGGACAATTTGAAACTAGGCCTACAAAAAATATCTCCTCACCAATCACAAAGCTTTTAAACCATAGAGTTAAGAGGCCATAGAGCGTATTTCCCCTCTCCAATAATTTATTTCATCATACTAAAGCATAATTTCCAGATAAGATGAAGACTCATCGAACTAATGCAAAACACACCTCCTAGAGAACATATCATCACAATTCAGGTTCAAAACCCAACCATAAAAACAAAGATCCCCATGGTGGGAATGTCAAATAAGAAGTCACCATTATGTGCACAGAGCCACATATAAGACCAACCACCGAGCATATCATCACCTTCCAAATTTAGAACCCAGAGAAACAAAAGGAATAAAGAGACATCCATAAAATGCACAAAGTCTTGTATAATACGAACTAATCCACAGTCATATGAAAAAAATAAAAACAAAGAAATAACTCTCCACATTACTAACCATAACACCAACTAGAATGATGTTCATAAACAACTTATGATTGAGCCAAAATAAAATGAGGAACCCAGCCAAGAAGCCATACTGTGTTGTTCACATTAGCTACCAACCAAAATAGATTGCAAAAAGCATGATAACCCACCATCTCTAGTCATGGTACGAAGAAGAAATTGTAGTTGGCGCATGAGCACTGGAACCCAGAGGATCCGTGAGGTCTCCAATGAAAAATTCACTCACAAGAAGTCCTCTTACATTGGCCAAACAAGAATTCATATTATCCAAACAAAATCTTTGATTATAGATCCTTCATTTAATGTCCTCCAATGAGGAGAAGACATTATAATTTTCCACCTGCTTGTCGTTGAAGACCAACCATAATAGGGTTGACATTTACTGATGTAAAGTAAGAGAATTCAAAAAATTTAGCTTCCTACTCCTAGATTTTCCAAGATCAAGAACCCACTTAGAATCTTCACCAATTAATTCAAAATCTAAATGGTATGGGCAATCCCCTCCATCTTGACTCTCAAACACTTGAATTTCTTTCTTCACCTCTTGAGGGACTGCATTAAAGAAAGTAGCCACTGAATCATATGTAAAATGGTGAACCCTCTTATGCCCCAGAGTAGAATTACCTCCTCCACCACACATGCTACTCATTATCTGTCTAGGAGGAATCAAAACTGTAGAGAACAAACACTTGGGACAACTGCTGAAATATGTCCTATAGAAAATAAGAATAATGAATAGACATAAGACCTTGATAACTAGACCTGAAAACCATTATGCCAGATCACCCAATCGCCAAACTAATGGTTCAAAAACTACCAAATTTTCTCTCTCCCTGCAACCAAAAACCATGACACACAAGGCTTTATAATTCCCTGGAAAAAAGTAAGACTCCCCTATGCTCCGACGTAACAAAAAAATGTAGATGCAAAGCACTTTTAGCGTAGTGCGACCATCTAGTAAAAGACCTTGAAAATTTTAATAGTATCTCAACAAGAAGAACTTTCTCTTACTCAGAGTAGCAAGCTCTTTATAATTCAGGACCTTACAAAGGTTAGGACTTTGAATCACTCGATAGCCATTACACACGACTAGAGGCAGGAGAACTAACCATGAAATTACAAATGGACTTAGATATTGAGATGACCAACTAAACCAATGACACAAGACCAAAAACTAGAAAATTACATAAGAAACATGTAATATCTTTCTCACCAGCAGAATATTAAGACTTAGGCCTCACCCTTGAATGTAAATACTAACACCAATACAACTCTTCAACAACGAATATTCATACCAGGATAGACTATAAACCATCAAAGTGACTATAAAACAAAAAATGGAGGTTGATGGCCTATGCTCACCTCCACTCTTGCTTGCCCCTTTAGACTCCAAAACCAACATAGAAAATGTCATTTAAAGAAAACAACTACACCTATAAGCTTTCATGCTTCCACAATATGGTGCTTGTGATGACCTGCAAACCTTAAATAAACAATACACTTGGGAGGTGGAGGGCACAACCTCCTACAAATCCATCACATTAGCAATAACACCCCCATTAGTGACTACCCTATATTTCTCCAGTAAACACTAAAGAGACTTTATTCCTTCCAATTGAGAAGGAAGAAGAAAAATCACATCCAAATCAATATCTTGAGATTGACAACCCAAATTCTCCATGAAATCAGCAACCCTGTTTCCCAATATCTTAGAGTGAAGGATTATTACATATTTCAATTTTCTGAGTAACCCATGAATTCTTCCAATACACTCCAACCTCCAATATTTTACTGATTTACTTGGGGGTTTTCCAATTATAAGTTGTTGGACACATTGAATAACAATGTGGGAATAAACACCAACTTGTAATAATCGATAACCCTCGCGAATGGATATCTAAATACCTTTTTCCAATGCCAAAAAATCTTTCATGATATTACTAGTCAATCGCAATTGCGTGAATATGCTCAAAGTTGAAGAATTACAATCCCTAAATACACCTCCAAAGCTAGGAATCTCAGGGTTTCCCTTTGATGCCCCATAACAGTTTACTTTTATTAAACCTCTCGTAGGAGGAGAGAACAAAATTTGTGATTTAGTATTTGGATCCTTGAACGATTTATTTTGGAGGAAGCTCCTCTTCTAGTTTAGCTCTAATTTCTTCAGAATATATGCCTCAACAATATCTACCTTCCAATTGTCCACTGATAAGGAGACTACTGATAATGTTTCTCTTATGTTTTGTGTGATCACATCTTTAATAATTGCTACATTCCTCCTTTTATACTTAAATATTCTGACATTTCTCTCCTTCCACAAATTCCAAAGAATAAAACATCCTGTCCTAATCCAGGCCCTATTAACAATAGGATTTACAAACAAATATGAGTTCTATTGAGCTAGAGATGACACCAAATTCAGTTTATTCCGACTATCTTTTCCAAAAATAAATGAAAGAATAGACCATACTTCCTCAGCAAACAAGTAAGAGTTAAGAAAATGCTCCATTATTTCTTTCGTCATATTACAAAGAAATAAAAGGGAATGGCCTTCAAAACCTTTCTTTCTGATACGATCCCAAGTTGGTATTCTAAGCCTCCCCACCAATCATTAAAAAAAAATGATACTTTGGGTTAGTATATTCCATACCAGATCTTTTGCAAATTGATCCCTTTATGACCTGCAAAAATGGAATATGCTTCTTTTAGGGTGAACATGCCAATAAGTTTCAAGCCCCATCGCAGTTTATCCAGGTCTTCCGAAATCATTACCTTTCTTTCCATTGATTCATGCTTTAGACTTTCCCATGGCTACCCTTCGAACGATGGAGGCCAGTCTTCTTGGAATTTCCACAGTGTTGAATCCTACCATATTTTCCAATAATCCATAACCCTCACAACTCCCAAACTAATTGTAAACTCTTCTAGAGTTTGAAAGTCTTCCCTCTCATACTGAGAAGGAAATTTCCACCAGGCATCGTCCCAAAACAATGCGATTACTCCCATTTTCACCTCCTCAACAGAATATCTTTTCACAACATCATGATTTTCCTAAGCCCACAACCATATAACCGGACCTGAGATATTCGAATTATATTTGAGCCTCTCCTCCTGCGACATGAGAGGGGCATATTTCCACAACCATATATGTTTCCATAGTTCATCTCCCCTGTTTGGCTATATAATTGTCTCGTTTCTCCCATTTAATTCTTTATTTCTTATGGCATTTTGTTACTCTTTTTGGTCCACATTTATATCTTTTTTCTATACATAGCTCAGACTTTGGTGAAACTTATCTATATATGACATTATGCCATGATGGAGAAAATGAGGTCATTTTATCTATAATTAAGCTAACAACTTGTGGAACAAGACGTTGTGATAAATAGGGATTTTTAAGATTGACGCAAAATAATTGCATCTAGAATGATTTTTGACTAAAAGACAAGATCTAAGCATGAGTTTTTCCTACAATAAGGCATTGGTTGCAGCGAGATATTTTTTATCTTGTCCATCAAAGACAAAGGACTTTTCTTGTCAGAAAGAACACCCTGAGAATCATGGATTCTCAGGGCGTTCCTTATCTTATAACACTTTATTATAATTATCCTTTGTAATATAAAGAGAGGAAGTTGCCTGATGGACAATTGTTGAATTTAAGGCAGAGATAAGAACTATATTATGAGTGTAAATGTTTCTCTGAGATATTTTTAATGAAAGGAACTATCCATGAAAATTCCATGTATGTTATTCACAATTTGGTTTAAGTCCTCTTTAAGACAAACTGACTCCTAGGCAGTTGGGCCCGCTCCCCTAGACAAGGTGTTATCTTGAATATGTAAAATAGAATAGTTTGATCGTGCGTTGTTACTTTCTAACTAATTGCTACTTTTTTCACTTGAATGGTTGGTAGTTATTTCGAGTTTTGATTATATCATATATTTCTAATAACGATATAGTGTATTCCATCTTTTTTTTCAATTGTTGTTTCCTTTGACATATAGATGTTGTTTCTTAATTTCAAATTGTTGTTCCTTGAAATAATATTTGTTATTTCTTAGAGATGGTTTTTTTATTTACTGTCGATTAGTTAAATAAAAATAAAAATAATAATTATTTTAAAAAAAAAATGGACCAATATTGTTTTATGTAAATATTACTGAATAATTCATAGTTTATTTTAAATTATTATATTATTAGAAGACAATATTATATAATGTAAATAGTATTGAGGAGTTTAAACTTTTAAAAAAAAAATATATATATTTAACAAATTTAGACACTATTATATGTAAATGAAGAGTTTAAAACTAAAAAAAACAAAAAAATAATTATTTAAAAATGTTGGACATTATTATATTAGTAAATATGTAATAAATAATTTAAAACTTTTTGAAAATAAAAATGATGATGATGATGGCGGTGGTGGTGGTTAATGTCCACAAATACCAATATGGTCTATCAGACCTCAAGAAAGTAAGTGATTAACTGGGGCTCTTTAATAGTTCATTTCTATAATTAAAAAGAAGGAAGAGGAGCGTTTCAAGATCACTCGGATTTTGCCGACTTAACAAGTCAAGAAGGTTGGTAGTGTGGAAAATGTTTTGAAAATGGGAACGGATGTGAGTAAGGGATGGGTAATCTAGGAGAAATTGTTTTTCATCTTCAACTCTCTTAGTATCACAAAGTGTGCAAATTATTTCATCCCAAAATGTTCTGGGAATAGTCCAATGCCCGGTTTCACTCCAAAGCTCATGATAATTAGTTATTATCTTTGTAATGTTGATTTTCTTCTTAGTATTGGTCAAGACAGAAAGGTAATTATGGTTAGGAAGAGTGGGGTTGATCACCTCCTTATAATATCTTAGTTTCCTTTTTCCCTCTAACTTTTTATCATCCCATAATTTATCCTTAAATTTCAAAGTAGTAGTGTTTTGAATATCATCCTTATTCTCCAATATAATCTCCTCCTTTAACCCCTAATCGTTGAACCAGGACTGGGAATCCTTATGCCAACCTTGCTTAAGCCAGAGGTGGGGGTTTTGGTTAGAATTAGAAGCATTTTTAGGGAGTCTCTTGGCTTCCATGTTGTACAAATTCTTCTTGTACATCAAATACCTAAACATAACCATGCTTTCAATGGGGGAGAGGTTTGCTTCAATCAAGAGAATAGGCTAGGGAATATTTCCTTTAATCTTTAGGTTGTAATTTATAAATTGCTTTTTGGATCATCTCAATCTTTCTCCATGATTCTCTAGATATATTGCAGCCCCAAATCTCATGTCCATATAAAATAACAAGGGTGACAAGAGTCTCGAAGAGGAACTTCTTTTTACTCCAGACATAAAGATTAGTTAACTTGCAGTGGTTTTCAAGCTCATAGGAAGATTCCAAACCTCCTATAATCATTTTCTCAATGTTATATTTCTAGTTGAGTTGATTGTGAATGTCAATACCTAAATATTTGTATGAGGAGACCTTCTCCAATTAATTGTTATCATAAATAAAATTATCATAGTTGATCCTTTTCGATTTAATTATCATGAATTTAGTCTTGTCAGTATTAACAGTCATACCCCTCTTAGAGCAGTAATCATGGAGGATTATAAGCTGCTTGTCAAGATCATCGGTGCTCCTAGAAAGAAGAATGATATTGTCAGCATAAAGGAGAAGAGTAATGGCTATACTAGTGATCTTAGGTCCATCGCATCTTGCAGCTTCTAAACACTCTTCTAGCCTATCAATGTAAATTCCAAAAAGTGTAGGGGTTAGGGGTATCCTTCATTAACCCTGATGTTGAATTTAATATCCTCTAACTAACCCTCGTGGTCTTAAGCTTGGAAATAATATTCTCGTATAACCTAGTTACAACAATCCTTATCTTGAGAGGAACCATTATCTCATCGAGCCTTTGTCATAAATTATCTCGAGGAATAGTGTCAAAGCTTTTCTAAAGTAAAAAAAACAACAAAATAGATCAATTTTACTATTGCGACACTCCTCCGTAATGATCCAAAGAGTGACAAGGTGGTCAATAGTTGAGTGATGCCTCCTAAAACCAACTTGCCCTTTAGCTCTTTTACCACGAGCTAATAAATGTTGATAGACATCAGTTCATGACAAGTATCGAAAATATTATTTCATGATTCATTTAACATTGATAAAATTTCAACAATTATATTAGTCTTGTACTCTCATGACATAGGGTTGATTTTGGCCGCTACCATTATAACCTCTGGCAGCTAGAACCTATCCTCTTCTCTGTATACTGAGTTACATCCCAGGGAATTGAACCTTCCATTCCTTGCTCACAAAACTTCATCTTCACGAAGATTTTTGATTGAGTTGGGACTATTATTATTATTATTAATTATAAAAGAATTAACATATAAGTTAAACATATATACATTTGAAAAAACATGTAATAAAATTCTTAACTAAGATTCATCCTCACTTTATTATGCAGATTCTTAATATCTAAATAGATTTTGTTATAATTTAATGGGCCAATATCATGGCTTATCAATACCACATACCTCAAAAGCCACAATTCATTTCATATGACACTTGTTGATATAACATTATTTTCAATTAATGAATTTAATTAAAAGGTAAAAATGACGTAACTGCTTTGAAGATAAATCTCAACCTTTGATTTGTGTATACTACTAAGAACATCCTAAAATATTTTATGAAAGTTAAATCCTTACCATCTGTTGGAAGTACTGAGAGGGGGGTGAATCAATGTTTCTTTCAATTGTTATATTATGCTAGTTAATATTTTTGTCACAAGTTTAAAACTAGAACACAATAAATAGAACAAAATTAATTTTATTAATAAAGATAGTAAGGACCCCAATCCTCCTTTACAAAAAAATAAATCTCCAACTTGTGCAACAAAATATCTGACTCCTTCAAGGCTCCAACCTTGAATGAGGACTCCAATCCTCAAAACAAATCCAAGCACCAACTTCGTCAAAATGATGATTCCAATCCTCACAACAAAACCAAGCACTAACTTGGTCAAAATGAGGACTCCAATAATCCTAGGCTCCAACCTTTCCAAATAGAATTCAAAATCAATTTCTACAAGATGTCTCCAAAATCAATTCCAAATACATATCAAAAGTGATCTACAAGGTCTTCTTAATCCTACTCTATGAATTCTTCAAGTATGTTTCAACAAAGGCTTCCAAAGGTTGTTTCAACAAAGGCTTCCAAGGCTGCTACAAATGATCTCCAGGATATTCCAAGAAGTCTGTGAAGTCTGGTTCAAATCTTGCTCATTATTTTACTATAGCAAGTCTTTAATAAGGCTTACAAAACTTGCTCAAAGATGCCTCCAAAATATGCTCAACAATATCTTCTAGTATGCTCAATAATTTTATTTAAGTTTACTTTAGCAAATGTGTACAACTCTACTCAACAAATAACTTTTAAGATCTCCAATATATGTTCAAAAGGTTCTTTAGGAGTTACTCCAAGTCTTCTATACAATTGTTTCAAACAAGCTTTAGATTTAGCTATAGGAAGTTCTCCATAAATCTATTTTCAAAGTCACCAAAGTCTATTCAAATGAGGACGAAATTATAGGCCTGAAATAGTCTCTTCCACAAGCCAAGTTTGCAACTTACGATAGGGTTGAAGTCTATTACGGAGAGGGTCGAAGTCTATAATTTTACCACAGTGCCGAGTTTTGCAATTTTACCACAAGGTTGAGTTCTATCCATAATTAAAGAGGAAAAACATATATATAATAAGGCTGAATTTTATCTATAAGGATGGCTTAACTAATGCTTCAAAAAATTATTACAAATACCCTTCAAGAACCTTTAAACAAGAACAAGAATACAACGCAATAAATCTACCTTCAATCACTTTCAAGGCTCATGAGTTCTGAACAGTTAACCTTCTCCCTCAAACTGACTTTTTCTGTGTTCCTACTTGGAAAAGTTGGTGGTTGAATGGAGGAGAAATGACTTATATTAGTACAATTTTGATCACATTGAACCATCATGACTGTTGAGGAGGGGGGTCGACTTGTACTTATGTAGGCCGATTCAACAAAGTTAAAAATAATAGGTGTTTTTCAAATTATAAATTCAATTTATCTTCAACAAGGAGGAGTTAGGAGGCATATAAATACTCATTGGAAAGGGCTTAAATTCCTCTTTAATCCTATGCGAATTTTATCTTCATCAAGACACCCTTTGACACAAATAACAAATTATTTATTCAACAATATCCCCTTTTATTATTGATGGAAACAATATTCTCATAGTTACTCTCCCTAACATCGTGTTTCTCCCCCTGTCATGGTTTCTCTCCCATATGATCACACTACTCCCCCTGTCATGATGTTGCTCTACCTGTCTTCATGTTCTCCCACTTTGACTTAAATAGCAAAGGGATGCCTTATTGGGATGCAAGTGAAATGATCCCCATCTTTTGATGAAGATATTCAAATTCTTCTCGAAGTAGGGTTTTTTTGAATATATCTGCAATATATTCCTTAGTGTTGACATACTCCATTTGATGTTCTTCTCTACAACCTATTCTCAAAGACAGTGATATTTGATTGGAATATGTTTTTTCTTTGGATGCATGACTGGATTGCTTGAGAGACTAATGATAGCAGTATTTTCATAGTAGACGGTGATATGCTCATTTGTTTTTATTTTAACATCCTTTAATTCTTCCTTTATCTATAGGATTTGTGTGCAACACTTTGTTGTTGCTATATACTCGGCTTCAACTACGGGGAGAGATATAGATGATTGTTTCATGATTAGCCAAGATACAATATTTGTACTGGTGCAGCCTTATACCAGTACGGGAGCTACAACCCCCTTTGCTCTTGTACTAGCTGATCCATTTACTAGTACGCAGGCTACTACCTGCTACAATGCTCCAAAGATTTCCTTTAGCTCTTGTACTAGCTTATATACTAGTACGTAGGTGCTGACCTACAATCTTCTCTCCCCCAGGTACCACGTCTCATCAATTTTCATACTGGATACACTGAAGCACAACACATAATCTGAAAGGCCACGTTTCATCCAATTTTCATACTGCACCCAACAACAATATTGAAGCTCATAATCAAACAACTTTCTGAATCACCCAATCACTAGATCAATACATATACAATGAGAGTTATCAACCAGATCTAGTTCACCAGGTCATATGAACCTGATCCATAATACTGAGGCTAATCATAATCATTCAATCAATTACTACTGTCATCAGAACATAATATCAGAAACCAAACATCACTTCAAAAACCCAGAACATAGCAATGATAAACATGGATAGCTAAGAGAAGTAAGCAGCTTCACCCATGTACAGCCTGCTTACAAGTAAGCAGCTTCACCCATGTACAGCCTGCTTACAGGTAAGCAGCTTCACCCATGTACAGCCTGCTTACGGTACGCAGGTAACCCAACTGCTCACCTGCTTACCTACACAGGTAACTGAACTTCTCACCTGCTTACCTACGCACTGTGTCCTTTGATCTGCCTACATACCTCCGCACCTGCAACCCTTCTGTGCCTGCGTACCGACGCACCTGCAACCCTTCTGTGCCTGTGTACCGGCGCACCTGAAACGCTTCGTCCCAGCATATGTACGCACTTTTCTTTCACTGTACCTGCGTACCTTCAGGCATAGATAATTTCAAGACTTCAAGGACAACCCAGACAGTCAGATCTACAGATCTGATCATGCGTCGAAGAGATCTCAATTCATCAGTATATTCTCCTTATTTAGATCTAGACATTACACCTAAGAGATCATGATATTTCAGATCTAGTTCTCATAAGATGTTCAACCCAAGCACACTTATAAGCCAAATGATCTCCTTTGCTTTATATAGGCAAGCTCCTCCTAAAAACATGGATCAATACCACGAGCCAAAACCATAGAAACACAAATATCGTCGGCTAGTTAAACATAAGAGACCCCACGTGTGCTTTTCTTTGCCTTGAAATGTGTGCACTGGGGTACGCACCTCTTGGACGGCTTATCTGTGTATTAGGACGCGGTCCCTTCACGGTGTACTTGCGGGTACGCACTTTCTGTAAGGTGTACCTGCGTACCCCTTATTTTCTTCCATATTTGATAGCTGATCATCAATCTCTGCTGCTAACTTGAGGTACTGTGGTCTATCACCTGAATGGGTTGCCATCAAGGACAACACTTTAGCCATAATGCGAACAATCTCCCCCTTTGGACTTGATGGCAAGGCTTACTTGTGAACTGTCATCTGATCCCTTTTTGCTGTCCGGTAACCCATGCACTCTGTCATATCTGGTATTTCTTCTGTAGATTCATCTGAATGTATACAAGTGAGATGATCTTCTATGAGAGGGTTGCCATCAAGTACAACACATGCATCATAATGCCAACAATAATAGCACATTTTTCCATCCCAAATCTCTTAAGAATCTCATTAGAGAAATATTGAGCTCTAAAATGGGCCTCCTAAGGAATATTATAAAATAATAGTGGAAATAATAAATTAAGATTAGACTACATTATCAAATTTTCGAAGGAAAGAAGAAAAAATTACTTTTCCAATTTGTATTTTCAACTTATCTCCCTACGAATTTACTCAATTTTTGAGTGGGAGACCTTGTTGGATTCAAAATTTAATTCATCATCTAAGGAGTACCCATGTTGCATACTTTTTATGGACCCTGCTACACGGAAAATGATAAATACATGAAAAACATGATTGCTACATGAAAAATAAGAAATACATGAAAAAACGTGATTGCAATCATGTTTTTCATGTATTTATTATTTTTCGTGTAGCAGGGTCCATCGAAAGCATGCAAAATGAGTACTCCTTGGATGAGAATTAAATTTCGCATCTAACGAGTTCTCCCACTTGGAAATTTTATCAAAATCGTAGGGAGAAGTTGAAAATACGAGTTGAAAAAGTAGTTTATTATTTTTTTAATTTTAATTTTTATCTTTTTACCATTTTACTCCAAAAAAGGTGAGTGACACCCCCATGGTTGACATCATCATCTTGAATCCTATTGATTCTTATAAAGTTGATTTTGGTTGTACATTTTTATTTTGAGGTCCATTTTAGACCTCAACATTTCTCTAATTCCTTGAGGTACTTTGTTTGTGTTATGAACATTCCAACATCAGTTTGAGTTACTTAAAGTCCAAGAAGGAAATGATGAAAACTTGACTGAATTGGGACAGGGGGGAGAGGGGGTGAATCAGTTTAGTACAGTCATGGACACTAATTTGATTTTCTTTGAACTCATTAACTAAACCATTAAATGAGTAGATTGACACATAATGATAAACAAATTTAATATGCAAACAACAAGTAATAAGTAAACCAAAAAATCACTTCAACACATAATAACAACACATATGGACACTAGATATAAGTGGAAATCCATAAAGGGAGAAATCCACAACTTTTTTATTATTGTGATGCAAAGGCAAGCTCCTAACCCCTTATTACATCTGCTTTTTTGTAGGCTCCAACCTACAAGAGGCTACTACCTCAATTTTTTTTCAAACTACAACTTGAAAGGAAGATCCAAATCCCATTAGTTTTCTATAGGCTACAACCCACAGGAGGCTTCTACCTCAATAGGCTCCAATCTATCATTTATCAAGCTACAACTTGAAAGGAGACTACAATCCCTTGATACATAAATAAAACAATGTGTTGGTTAGCTGATCTATAAATCTGCATACCTTCATCTTTGTCTTTGTTTCTCCTCCTCAAATTTTCATCACATCATCTCTTCTATGAGCTAGATAATTCATGAAGAACACCTCAATAAGCTGTCAAACATTCTCTGAATTTCTAACCCCATAACTCTCCAACCTTACAAAAAATTATAAATGATCTTTGATGGTTGTTAGTATTCCGCTCGCACGAATATGAAATGAAAAAACTTGTCCCTTTGCATTCCAAAGGTGTCTCTTCAATTCCAAAACTGTCAAAACTCTTGAATATTAAAATAAATAAAAGGAAGTTCATCATATCAAATGTCATGCATTCATATTCTTCATGTAAATAAAATAAATAAATAGCATGCAATAATAAAGTCTTTCATTCATATTCAAATAGCCCTGCATCACAATATTTTTCCATGTCTTTGTGCTTTCCTTGCATCTTGCCTTGCCTTGCATCATGTCTTTGTCTTGCCTTTGTTTTCATGGAGTCTTACCTTTGCCTTAGTTCACAACAATTCAGCTCAGCCAAACCATTATTCAAATCAACCTTAAACAAAACATGTATGTAAGCATAACTCAATGCACATATTTCCACAATTGTACATATACCAACTATGCCATGATACTTTGTTTTTTTTGTTCTACTGCCAATAGTTATAGCACATCTAGCATACCAATCTTATTTGCAAACATAACATATGAAAACAAGCTAAAAATTGTTCTCCTTTACCTCCAAGACATAACAATGCATGTATCAATACAAGCATACCATCAACAACACATGTGCCATCATATTTTCCTTCTCCTTTACCCTGCTCACAAACATACAGGTAATATCTCTATTCTATATAACTTTACACTTCAACATATAACACATCATATCATATGAAGCATAACAGATGTATCATTGCACAAGTATACCTTTATTGTTCACCTCTCATCAACATATCAAACATACCTTTAATATAGCTTCTATAACATACCTTTATGGTCCTATTGTTCCTTTTCCATCAATGACAACAATTCCAACAAGAAAGACAACTATCCAATCATTGACATTTCAAATTCTTTTGACATTTATTGGGTAAATTTGTGACTCATATCGCCATTGTTGCTACCAAAATTGGATAATCCATGTATACTAGTGTGATCAGCAAACTGTCTTTGCCCATATTCATGTAAACATTTCTTCTTGCAACTCCTCTTTTCAATCATTGTTGTTGAAGATACTGATCCAATATATCATACCAAGCTCTTGGAGCTTGCTTTAATCCATACAAGACCTCCTTTAATTTTCAAAATAAGTCTTTATTTTTTGACAAGTCAAACACTTATGGTTGTTCCATGTATACTTCTTATTTAGATCTCCATTTAGAAAGGATGACTTTAGATCCATATGATAAACTTTAAAGCTTTTTAGAAAATGCTAAAAACATCCTTATAGCCTCTAATATGGGGACAAGAGTGAAAGTCTCTTCAAAGTTAATTCCTTCAATTTGAGAGTATCCCTTGCACCCCAATATTGACTTGTTTCTAATGACTTGTCCATCTTCATTCATTTTGTTCTTATAGACCCACTTGGTTCCTATGAAATTCTTATCCTTCAAATGAGGTAATAGTTCCCATCTTCCATTCTTTTCAATTTGGTTAATTTATTCTTCCATTTCCTTTATCGAATGTGGATTTGTACTTGCTTGGCTGAAATATTTTGGTTCAAATAGTGATAGTAAGGAAATATCGCTCCTTGGTGGTGTGTTTTTCATCTTTCTTCCAGTTTGTATTCCTCCATCCACATCTCCAATAATTTCATCTTCTAAATGATTTTTTTGTATAAACTTTAACTTTGATCGTGTTTGAGATGGTTCCTCCTTTTGATTTTTCGATTCCTACTCTTCTTTTACAACACCTTCCTTTGGATCTACAAGGATAAGGTCTTCTTCATTGGTTTGAACTATTTATTTTTCAGGAAGAGAATCATCTATATTTATATTGATGCTTTCAACTTTCTTCCACAAACAATTGTTGTAGCATTTGTAGGCATTGCTTCTTAATGAGTATCCAACGAAAATTTATTTGTCAACATGTGAATCAAATTTTCCTGGTGAATCGTCATTAATCTTCATAAAGCATTTGCTTCCAAATATTCTGTAGTGTTTCACAGAAGCGTGCCTTCCTTTCCATAGTTCATATGGAATTTTATCATTGTTTACCCAAAGTTGAGCTCTATTCATGATATAGATTGTTTCCCCAACTGCCTCCCTCCAAAATTTTTCCTGTAAATCAACTTCCAACAACATTGTTCTTGCAGTCTCTTGTACATATATCTTCTTTATTTCTACTACTTCATTTCGTTGTGGAGTCCTAGCAATGAAAAATTCCCTTTTGATTCCATATTTTTCACAGAATTCATTGAATTTGCTTGAGGTAAATTCCCCACCTTTATCTGTTCTTAAGCATTTGATCTTCAACTCACTTTCATTTTCAACTATTGCTTTGAAAGTTTTAAAACAATATAGTTCTTCTGAATTATATCTTATGATAAATATCCACATAATTCTAATAAAATGATTTATAAATAAAATAAATTACCTTTCTCCTTATAGAGACAAAGTTCTGGTTGGACCACACAGATATGCATGAATTATTTCCAGAGGCCCTTGATGTCGAACATTCCTTTAATTTGAAGTCGTTCTTGGTTTGCTTTCCATGTTAACATGGTGCAAAAACATCATTTATGCCTTTGAGATTATGGGGTTATATCTTATTGCTTGATATTTTCTAATATTTACCAAGTTATCAAAGCTTAGGTGTCCCAAATGTTTGTGCCACAAACAAATTTCATTTTCTTAACTCATGTAACATATTTCTTCTTGAATTTCACTAAGAATGTATACATTATATCTTGTTCTTACTCCCCTTGCTACCAGTTTTCTTGAAGATGATTTCCTTATCTCACAGTCCTTGGAATGAAAGATGAGACCATGTCTCTGATTGCATATTTGGCTAACACTTAGAAGATTATGCTTGAGCCCTTCAACATATAGAGAATTTTGTGCTTTCCCAGTGCCATTAATGAGACTCACTATGCCTTTCCCAACAATTTTAGCAGATCCATTGCCTCCAAAGGTCACATTTCCATCCTTTTATGTTCTTAATAAGATGAATTTTTTCTGGTCACCTGTCACATGCCTAGAACATCCACTATCAACAAACCATTGATTTTCCTTTTTTTGAGCATACAAATCTAGACCATATTTTACAGAGGTAGATCCTTCAATTTTCTTTCAACAAACTTTCTCTCTTAGGTCCAGTGGAAAATTATGTGCTTCATGGCCTAGATTATTACATTTGTAGCATTCTAGACTATAATTTGAACAGAAGAAAATGAATTATAAGTTCTTATTTGGTCTTTTCTCTTTGGATCAACAATCTTATTTTGGTGATTAGGCCCATAAGCCTTGAATGTTTTTCATATGACCAAATATTTTACAAACGAAATAATGACCAAGGAAAATAGTTTGATACCTACTAGGATAAGCTTGTCCTTATTAGATATTCCTTTTAGGAGGGAGTTGCTTTTCATTCCTTGAATGAACTTTGTTTCCTACAAGGTTAGAATGATAAGATCCTTTAAGGACATTAGAAAAACTTCTAGACTTTTATTCGTGATGAACATTGGTTTCTTCCTTTGAATTGGAAGATTCACTTGCATAGCCATGTCTAAATTTGTCATGTAGCGGCCTTTAAGAGATGATAATGACATATAAGGTATGGGAACTCTTCAATTTTTTTTTGGCTTTGTCCATATCTCCTTTTAGAGATATAACTTCAACTTCTGATTTTTTGTAGCTTTCTGCATTTTCCTTCAACTTATTTCTTAACACTTCTTCTATCCTTTTAGCTTCTTCCTTCTTGGTTTTGAGAGAGTTGATTTCTTGAGATGAATTTTCATTCTTCTTTCTACGTCTCTCATTTTCTTCTATGGCACTAATCATTAGTTCCTCCACATTTTCTTCTACTCTTATGGACTTTATTCTTCTTTTGGCTCATCTATTTCATTTGTGAAGGCCATGAACAATATTTCACTGCTCCCACATATTTTTATTCTTCATCGGAGTCATCATTGTCTTGTTAGGAGAAGAAATTCTTTTTGATTGATTCTTTCCTCTTTAATGTTATTATCTTAGTTTCATCTTCATCATCATTGTCATCTTTAAAAGGACACTTTTCTACATAATGTACTATTTCACCACATATAAACCAAATGAGAGGTAACTTGCCTTCGAATTTGGATCCTTTCTTTAGCTTCCTAACAAATTATGCCATTTCAGTATCAGAATCATTGTTGCTGCAATCACAATTCTTTCCCCTTCTTGATTTCTTGGATGCCTTAAATGCAACTTCCTTATGAGTTGAATTTCTTGGCCTCGTCTCATATTCCGTGAGAATTCCATGAAGTTCATCCATTGATAAAGAGTCCAAATTTGTTAGTTCTTCTACGTCACAAACCTTGGCATCAAAACGATCTAGAATGAATCTCAAGACCTTTTGGACAATCATATTTTCATTGAATTTTTCACCTAGTCCTCTAAGAGAGTTGACTACCTTATCTACTTAGAGAAAGTAAGAAACATATCCTTTTCATCATTCATGTAGATACTTTAAAACTACCTTCTAAAGGTTTTAAAATTTGCCTTTTTGACCTTGTCATCTCCTTCATAAATATTGACAAGCTTGTCCCACATATATTTAGTTATTTCAATAACCACAACTTTGTTGAATTTTGAATATGACAAACCATTTGCTATAGAATTCAAAGCCTTCAAATTTGCCACATATGATTTCTTCACGTCTAGGTTTGCTGGTAGAGGAGATAGGATTTGTATCCATCTATTATAGATTGCCAAAATTCAACTCAAGAGACATTAAGTAGTACTTCATTATGACCTTCCAAAAGGAAAAAAATGTTCCATCAAATTGGGGGACCTTAGCATCTTTATTGGCCACTGTGATTCAAAAATCCTTCTTCTAGCTGCTAGGATGATCTTGAAGAACCTAGCTCTAATACCAATTGTTTGAAATACTAAGAGGGGAGGTGAATAAATATTTATTTCAATTATTATATTATGCCAATTAACATTTTTATCACAAGTTAAATCAAAACACAAGAAACAGAACAAAACATAATTTTATTGATGAATATAGTGAGGACTCCAACCATATTTTACAAAAAAACAAGCTCCAACTTGTACAAAAAAATCTCTTACTACTTCAAGGCTCCAACCTTGAAAGAGGACTCCAATCCTCACAACAAATCCAAGCACCAACTTGGTCAAAATGAGGACTCCAATCTTCCTAGGCTCCAACCTTTCCAAAGAGGATTCAAAATTAACTTATGCAAGGTGCCTCCAAAAATTAGTTTCAAATACTCTTTAATGGAGGCCTACAAGGTCTTCTCAACCTTGCTCCAAGAATGCTTCAAGCATACTTCAACAAAGGCTTCCAAATGATGCTTCAACAAAGGCTTCCAGTGCTACTACAGATGATCTCCAAGATATTCCAAGAAGTCTTCAAAGTCTAGTTCAAATCTTACTCAAAAGTTTACTCTAGCAAGTCTACAAAAAGGCTTACGATATTGCTCAAAGATGCCTCCAAAATGTGCTCAACAATATCTTCGTGTCTACTCAATAATTTTCTTTAAGTCTACTTCAACAAATGTGTACATGTATACTCAACAAATATCTTTCATATCTCCAATAGTTGTTCAAAAGGTTCTTCAAGAGTTAATCCAAAGTCTATTACAGGACTGCTTCAAAGAGGCTTCAGATTCAACTACATGAAGGTCTCCAAAAGTCTTTTTTCAAAGTTACCAAAGTATATCCAAATGAGGTTCAAATTATAGGCCTAAAAAATTCTCTTCCATATACTGAGTTTTCAACTTACTGCACCACCAAAGTTATTTATAGAGAGGGGTCAAAGTCTGTAATTTTACCACAGGGTTGCGCTCTACAATTTTACCATAGCACTGAGTTTTGTCCACAATTAAGGAGGCCAAATTCTGTATAATAAGGTTAAATTCTATCTCTAAGTATGGCTCAACCAATGCTTAAAAAATTGATTAAAAGACCCTCCAAAACCTTTAACCAAGAACAAGAATACAACCCAATAAATTTACCTTCAATTGGTTTCAAGGTTCATGAGATATGAACCATTAACCTGAATCTTCCTCAAACCTGTGTTTTCTCTGTTCCTTCTTGGACGAGTTGGTGGGTGAATGGAGGAGGAATAAATTGTATTTATACAAGTTTAATCACACTGAACCATCACGACTATTGAGGAGGGGGGTCGGCTTGTACTTATGTAGGCTTACTTGACAAAGATAATAAAATACGTATTTTTCAACTTGTAAATTCAATTTCTCTTCAAAATGAGTTAGGAGGTATGTAAATACTCGTTGGAAAGGGTCAAAAGTCCTCTTTAAGCCTATGTGATTTTTATCTTCATCAAGACACCCTTTCCACCTAATAATAATTGATAATTAAATTAAATTATTGAAACCCTATTCCACAATAGACATCCCTATCAACATAATTATAAATCTAAATCTTTAATTTATAAATACCATTAAAAATATTTTATAGAAATTTAAAAATTTACCATTTTTAATAATTAAATTAAAATTCTAGAAACTTTTTTCCAAAATAAATATATTATTTACATAATTATTTAATTTAAAAAAAAAAAAACAAACATCCACATCCAATTTAAACGTGACTTTTAAATTTATTAAGAAAAAAACTATTAAAGTGGGTATTGTATCGTGTCGTCGCCTATACACGTTCACTCTCGAATTTCCCGGCAGAGTCCTCACATTTCGCACATTGTGTGCGCTCATGTTTTTAGCTTGTGGATGCGTGTAAAACCGTGGAAAATCATTTAAAATTCTCCCACCAATTGCATGCATTTTCAGGGGCTAGTGCAAGGTTCAATGTACAGCCTCAAGTGTCAGAGCACCGATCGTATTCGAAATGCATGTCACATTTCAATTTCAACCATACTTTTTGGTAGTCCGTTATAAAATTATTTAGTATTCTATTATAAAATTGTCGAGTAGTTTAACGATGTGGTTTTCTAAACTGTTTTTTAAATCATGAGGTTATTT
>APFE030893627.1:0-19517 GCA_000404065.3 Pinus taeda | reverse complement strand
AATCCTAGGGCAGCCGAAATTTGGCTGTCAATTGACAGCTAAATTTCAGCCCCAATCCTAGGGCAGCCGATTTCGGTTGTCAAGAAATTTATTACTGCTATTATTTCAATCAATTATAATCGGTCCATTAACAATTATAATTGATTAACATTATTCTATATGTATTTTTATCAAAATCCTTATTTAAATACGTTTAATACCATAACTTAATTAATCACATTATTTGGCATATTTAATCATTACATAAACGTAATAATATAATAATCATAATGCAAGCATGTCCAACCTAATTATTGTAATTAGACGTCTCTAAATCCAACATTTGATGCAGCTAATTTTTAACTTTCGAAGTGGTTTAACAACTTTGCAGATATCCATCAAAGGAATCGTCCAGAGAACTTTAATTTGCTATGAAGAAGATGGCCCAATGCACTATCAATTCAATGATCAAATTTCTTATCGAAATTGCCTTTGGAATAGGATTTCGATAGAAACTGTGATTGTGAAGGTCAAATTACCAATGATTTACGGTTTGATATCCATATTTTACCATGGATGATCTTGCAGCATTAGAACCATTTCAGATCTTCTCAAGCAACCAATCGATATAGAGAAAATTGATAGATTGGAAGACATTATTGAGTGCGATTTGTTGGGCGGGAAATATATGCTATGAATTCTTCAAATGTAAATTTGGCATGAGCTATAATTACAAATATGATACCAAATTTGAAGTGTGAGAAAACGAAGGCATTGAATTTCGGCCAGATGGTGTTGAACTTCAAAAATATGCAACATGGTTTTTTTTTTTATTGCCTTCTCCGCCGGAATTTTCCAAAAATTTGGACCGGTTTAAGACTTTCGCCCGATTCCTCAAGAAAGCATATGCCCAACTTTTGTAAAAAGTCTCCAATAAATCAATTTTCCTTTTTGTAAAATCAACCAGATGAGCAAGAAGACATATGCCCAACTTTTGTAAAACGTCTGCAATAAATCAATTTTCGTTTTTTTTTCAAATTAACCAGATGAGCAGTGAGCGTTATTGACCACGGACTTAAGCTGATGTAGCTTGTCATTGAGCACAATATTGCGATGGTGATGAGCCAATGGTTATGATAACACTCAACTCTTGTGCCATACACAACCAGACCCAAAGGGAGAGTGAATTTTAAAACAAAATGTAACAGCTACAATTCAACTACGTTTTGTTGATAAACATCAAGTGACAGAGATCACAACTAAATATTTTGTATGAAGATCAACGATCGATAGTGCTCATGCTCAGAATCAATGGTTTGACAGCACCAACCACATGGGATTTATGTGAAGAAGTGCCTCCGGAGATGGTTTTTCTCAAACCACTTATCAAGGAAAATTTTAAGGATGGAAAATTTTCTTGAAGTTTAAAAGCATTGGCGAATCTCACTAATCCCTAATATGAAACTATAAAATTTTTATTTATATATTTGCAAAATTATTCAAATTTATAATGATTTTATATATAGTCTCTATATAATGTTGGCGATTTTTATGGTAGAATAATTTTATATTCTAAAATTTGGGCGAATCATCTTTTATAAAAATTGGAAATTGGCGAATCTTTTTGTGGAAAAATCATGGAAAATTAGCCCACTGGGCGAACATTAGCCCCTAAAATTTTCCATGCCACTTATCAAACTGCCGGCTGTCAATATTCATTACGGAAGCACTACCTACTAAATACGAAAATGACTCCCTAGGCGGCTTATGATTCTCAAAAGCATGTGTGGTTTTCCATGGGGCCCGCTAATCGTATCCTAATTTAAAAAACCAATGTTTTAATATTGGTAATGTAAATTTAAAAGGGTGAGAGTTTTGTTTTAAAAAAAATTAGAATTGAGAAATAAAAGGAGGAGAGAGATATTTGGTAGGGATTCGGAGTCGAGTTTACATGATTCACTCTTGTAAATCAATTTTTTTTTGAAGCCCGAATAATATATGTCAATTTGATTTTAGTAGTGAATGTTTTTCTCATGTGTCTCAACATTCATATATGTTTTTCTTTTTTTGGACAATTTCATGTGTCTCAACATTTATATATGTTTTTCCTTTCTTGGACAGTGTAAGATGCAACTGCAACTGACACTTTAGTTTATGTTTTTAATGAATTTGTTTTTCTCTCTTGGACAGTCTCATGTGTCCCAACATTCATAAATGTTTTTCTTTTTTTGGACAGTGTAAGATGTAGCTGCAACTGGCACTTTAGTTTAGAATTTACTTCGTTGTACTATGTTGAAATGTGGCAACAAGAATATTCCAATTTAATTTGTCGTTGAATTAAATTGTGAATTAAAACTGAATTTAGTCTTAACAACTACTTGGAAATAATTAATTAATTCATTTTGAATTAATTAATTGGAGAAATTCAAGTTAGAAGTCTTTCTGAAGTCATGCAAGAGTTATCCCTTAAATTAAGAAGATCAGATTGAGATATATTTGAGTTGTAATTAGTTAACTTAGTTTACTGAGTTAAGTCTAGTTAAATTAGTTCTAATCTGTTTGAGGAACTAATAGTGAGTTAACAGTCAGTTGATGCATGCATGCACTCAACTAATGTACACCAGTTAACAGAAGATTTCCTCATCAAAAACTCATGTCTGTCTATTCTGAGAAAGACCCAGTTGAGATTAAAGTCAAGGACAATGTACTATCAGTTGCATGTGTTTTCTTAAAAAGAAAACTCATGCATGCAGTCAAGGCATCATTCCTTGAGGATTGCGCAGTTCTGACAGTGTGAGAGATCAGGAGATCATTCACTTGGTAAAGAGGTTTTTCACTTGGTGAGGTGAAGATCATCCTAGAGAACATTGCAAGGAAATAGGAGCTTGGCGGGCAAAGAGGAAGGCTTGAGAGCAACCAAGATTTCCTATGAGCATCTGTGAGGATGGTACTGAGAGTTGGCTAGTTGTGAGAGCTAAGACTTTGTATAATTCCTATGTATATCCACCTTGTATGATAATACGCTAGTGGGGTTTTTAGCTGAGGTTTTCCCTAAAGTATTTTCATGTGTATTATGCATTGATTCTTCTTTTTCTAGTTATATTGTGTAGCTCGATCTTTAAGCTTCCACAAATTGATAGTAGAAGTAGGTTATAGTATTCTGCTTCGACTTATATTGCATTATTGGGTTAACTTACATACAAATTTTCTACATACTCATCAAAATTTCGTTGTAATCATTGAAAATTATTTTTGAAGAGCTCTACATTCGAGAATCTCATTCATATTATTTTACTTCATCCATCATTCTTTCTATAGAGTTGAAGCACATATTCTTAATTACCTGTGCCAAAACTTTGTCTCAGTCATTTTCTCCTTTACATCTCCACTTAGCAACTCTTATAATCTCTGGAAATTCTTCTTTAGAAGGCTAGGGTTTCAAAACCAGAAATTTTGGTTACATGCCTTCATGGCATGTACTTCTGACCATTAATTTTAATCTTTTTATCCAATCTTAAAATTTCTTAGGCACTGATTCCTCCACAACGAGGAACTGTCTCCTGAGGTACGACACCTAATAAGGCCCATAGAATTTTTGTGCTAGTTTATGGCAGCCCTTTTCTTTGAGAGAGGTCTTCTTATAAGGTTGGAGTCGCAGGAATGCCTAGTCACCTACTTGAAATCACCTCCCCAAATGATGTTGGTTGGCCTGTTGCTTCATTTTATTCCGAGCTTGATGTAGATTATCTTTGAGATGAACAATCATGACAGCACAATTTTGTAAGAGCTAATCAGCTGCCTGTACTTTGGAAGATCCCGAGATATAAGACGCTGGTGAAGGTGGGAGTTGGCCATACACTGCCTCATATGGCATCATCTTGGTGGCTTCATGATAGTTAGTACTATACCATGATTGAGTTAAAGGAAACAACTATACCCATTGATGCTTCTTGTCTAAAGTGAACCACCGCAGATATGTCTCCAAGCATTTGTTGACTACTTCTATTTGACCATCGGTTTGGGGATGATAATATATACTCAATTGGAGTTTCATGCCCTGTAGCTTGAAAATTTCCTTCCAAAATTTGCTAGTGAAAGTGGGGTCTCGATTAAGCACAATAGAACCTGGCATGGCATGAAGTTTGAAGATTTTGTCCATGAAAACTTGAGCCACCAATGTTGGGGTAAATGGGTGTGGTAGAGCGCAAAAATGATGATATTTGTTTCTCGACTTTGGGAGAACTATAATGAAATCTATGGAAACATCTGTCTAGATGGAAGGAGGGAGTGGCAAGGGTTGTAAGGTTCTCGGTAGCTAGATCATTTCCCCCTTGTTGCGTTGGCATATGTTCCATTCAACTACAAAAGTAAGAATGTCATTCTTCATGCTGGTCCAAAAGAAAGAGTGGGATGCTTGTGCATAAGATTTTGAAAGCTTGAATGTCTTGCAACTAGAGAGGAGTGAAACTCTTCCAATATGCGAGTT
This sequence comes from Pinus taeda, assembly GCA_000404065.3. Taxonomy (NCBI): domain Eukaryota; kingdom Viridiplantae; phylum Streptophyta; class Pinopsida; order Pinales; family Pinaceae; genus Pinus; species Pinus taeda. The sequence goes on along the minus strand of APFE030893627.1, from coordinate 15,052 downwards.
TGAGGGTGGAGGTCGGGGATAACAATACCTAATCCTTATAGTAAAGAACCTCATCCTTCCAAAAGTAGTCCTCTCAGGAATTAGGATATTCTTGTAATATATTAATGAGCTAGGATAAAAGGGTGGGAGAACCATTCATGATGATCTTCTTCAATCCAATTTGGTATGGGTAGAGATGGATAAAAGGGTGCCCTCATCCTCAAATTGGCATGATAAGGCATCGACCACAACATTGTCATGCCCCTTATTGTAAATTATCTCATAATCATATCCCAAATTTTTGTGAGAAATTTATTTTGTTGTGGCGATAATAAACATTGCTTGAGGAAATTTTTTAGGCTATGATGGTTAGTGCATATTTGGAAAAAATGCCTCAATAAATATGGTCGTTAAGTGTTTACTGCATGTAATTATATGGCCATCATTTCTTTCTCATATGTAGATTGACCTAGTGACTTGCCAATGGGTTATTGACTAGTGAAAGCCAATGGTGTAGCTTCCTGCATTCACATTGCACCAATTCTCATTCCTAAAGCATCACAATCAATCACAAAAGGTTTTGTAAAGTCTAGTAGGGTAAATATCGTAGTGGAGCACATGGTGTGTTTGAGAGCCAAGAAAGCTTGCTAAGCTGCATTAGTCTAGAGAAATGAATTTTTCTTGAGAATATTAGTGAGGGGATGGACAATGCATCCATAATTGCGGATAAATTTGTGATAGTAGCCCGCAAGACCCAAGAATCCCCTCAAACTCTTCATGGTTTTTGGTTGGGGATAATCTTGCATTTCCTGTATATTTTTTGGATGAACCCTTAGTCCCTCATGACCCACAATGTGTCCCAAATACTCTACTTCTTCCATGCCAAAGGAACACTTGGATAATTTGAAAAATAGTTTATAATCTTGGAGAAGTTGCAATACCTAGTCAACATTTTGAGGGTGAGTTTCCCATGTTATGGTATAGATGAGAATATTATAAAAAAAGACCATGACACATTTTCTAAGATATAGTTTCAGAAGGTGTTTCATGAGGCTTTGAAAAGTGTATGGGGCATTATAAAGACCAAATGGCATGACTGGGAATTCATAATGGCCTTCATGAGTTCAGAAGGGTGTCTTGGGAATGTCAACTTCCTTCATCCATATTTGGTTATAGCCTGAGTGGAGGTCCATCTTCATAAAAAAATTGGCATCATGTAGTGCATTGAGTAGATCATCAACTACTGGGATAGAAAATTTGTCCTTGATAGTGAGCTTGTTAAGGGCCCTAAATTCTGGACACATGCGCCATTCACCGTATTTCTTTAGAACCATGACCACTAGAGATGAATAAGGGATGGTGCTAGGAGGAATAACACTGGCTTCGAGGAGTTCCTTGATGATTTTTTCAATTTCATTCTTTTGTGCAGAAGGATATCGATAAGTGTGGAAATTAGGCAACTGGGTACCCAGGAGCAAAGGGATGTTATGATCATGTTCACCCCTAGAGGGTGGGCGCTCTATGGTTTTGTCAAAGACACGCAGATGGAAATATAATACCTGTTGCATATCATGACGAATGTGAGGAGGAGTGGATTCAATGGCATGGATGGCATTAAATTGTGTTACTATCTCATGATGACCCTTTTTTAAAAGCTTCTCCATTCGATATGAGCTAATGATAGTAGGAGAACCTGCCTGGAGTCCCTGTAGTGTATGAGTGTGGATTTTATACTTAAAGCTCATATATAACTCCTGGAAGTCCATTGTGATAGGGCCCAGTGTGCGGATCCATTCAACACCCAGGACAATTTCACAACCTCACATTTCAATGGAAAACATGTGGGTTTTGAGGTGATAATCCCCACTTTGAAGCTTAATATTTTCACAGCGTCCTTCAAATTTCATGGCCCCCCCATCAATGATAGGGAATTTGAAATTAGATACCTCCTTGACAAAACAATGAATGACTTTTTCTACTCTCTTATGGAAAAAGTTATGCGTGTTGCCACTATCAATTAACACCACTATTGATCGATGTTTGAGAAAACCTTGTATTTTGAATGTCTGGGGAGAAGAAATATCGGCCAAGGCATGGAGTGATATAACATGCTCATCTGGAATAGCTATAGTATCAGTGTATGGGGCTGTTAAGGGTTCACCCTCTTCCTCCTCAAGCACTTCAGTGGATGGAGCTTCATTGATGAAGTTGTTTTTAGTAGTGTTGATTTGAACCAATTTTGGTTCCTTGCATTTATGTTTCGAGGAGTATTTTTCATCATAGTAGTAGTAGAGTCCTTGTTTCCTTCTTTCGATAATTTTTGTCAGAGACACCTTTTGGACCTTAAGTGTTTGGGTGGGGCTCATAGCTGGGTTGGGATGTGCCTGTGCGATGAGATTTGGATGATTGGATTGTGAATTTAAAGCGAATTCTACCTCTAAGGCCTTGCTACATGCTTCCAACCAAGTAGCTGGGCGACGCATTCAAACATGAGCTTGAAAGACTTCCTTTAGGCCACTAATGAAACATTCCAAGTAAAAGGCATCTCCTAGTCCTTCAGTCGGGATGTCCAATTGTTCAAAGGCTGCAATGTAGTCTCGTATTATACTCATTTTCCTGAGCTTAGTGAGATGACCCAAAAAGCAAGATTCTCGATCAAACCAGTCATAAATGGCTTTTGAGAACATGTTCCAAATTGGCCTCCCTAGATAACATTTCTGATGCCACTACCACCACTTCCATTGATCTTAGTCCAAGTAAAGAGCTCCCAAATGTAGTTTAGTTTCATCATCCTAGATATTATTAAGGTGGAAATTGCTCCATTTGTGCCACCCATACTATCGGGTTAGAGGCATCAAATTTCTACATGTCCAGCTTGGTTGCTGTTGACGGTGCTGGAGTCGCCAACATGTCAGGGGATCTCCTCGGTAAGAAGTCCCAACTATACCTTAGACCGTTTGGTGTAGGAGTCCCAGAAGTGGGTCGTACAGTATTGCGTTGATGCAGTTTCACGTAAAGGCAAGTAAGATGTCCATGTTGGTAGCAAGGGTGTGACATATGAAACAAGTCAAGGAAGGTGCATGAACAATTCTAACACACAGAGGGTGAGGTGAGTGCGCCCCTTGGAAACCTGTGAAAGCAAGGAGTTAATAAGGGAACACACGAGAAAAGATGCATCACAAAGTGGAAGGAAAGTAAGCTAGCAATCCAAAGTGATGGTTAAACCAACAACACATTTCAGTAAGATACATACTATATAATATATATATATATATATATAATTAGATTATAATAGATATATATATTATAATACTGAAAGCCATACATCCATGCATAAGAAAACATATACATATATCATTTAGAGTAAACAAGATAGCTGAAATACAATACGACTTATTCGTGAAACGTGTTGGCTCTGTTATATTAAGAAGTGAAATTTCCAGTCATACAATACAACAATGACCAACCACTAGTTATGATAGCAGAATGTTACAATCACTTCCGCTTGCTCCTCCAAAGAGATATACTAGCTATGCATAGTGGAGAAGCCAAGGCTCGTTACAATACTCTCCATGCTTTCTCTAATATAATCCTATCAGAAGCTTGGCTGACCAAAAGCCCTTCCAATGAGTTGTGAGGGACTATATATAGAAAAGGGTGGGGTGGTCCTTGACATTCCCCTTTGTGACTATTCATCTACCCTCATTACTCTTAATCTACTCTATGACAGTTACATCCAATTATCGACACTTAAACTTCCACTTGACAAGACATCACATACAATCTGCACATGTACCCATGTGAGACAAAATAGGCTTGAGAAATCCATGCAAGACATCACGATGACTCAGACAACTATGGCAAGACCAGCTCTTCGACATCCTCACAGTGGTCAATAGTAGCGAATTGATGCCAAGCTTGGTAATCCGCGATGATGTTCGTGTACTTTATGGTGACATCTTTCTGGAAACGAACTCTTGCCTCCATTTCATCTGGGTACACTGCTCGGGTTCCTTTGTCCAACTCATCTGATAACATGTGCATGATTCTCTTGAATGTGGCTAGACTAACGATATATTGATGCATGATGTCTGCATTGATCACCAAGTCTGCACTCGTGGCTATGCACATCAACTCGGTAAAGTACGAGTGAAGCTCCAATCGGACTTGTGCCTTTGTATTTGCCTTGGTGAGTGTCCCAATAGATGGGATCGCATGTGCATGCACAATGACATCCATACTCATGAATACTCGTGCATGGGAAGCCTACAAACTAGTGATGAGTTGCGGGAGATCTTCATAGTTCTGGATTTGACTCCAGATGTGTGGCTTTAGCTCGACTGCTTTGGGCTTCATCATCTTGGGCAAGTGTAATGGGGCTCCCTTGTATCTCATTGTCCGTGTTTCCATGTAGTCAACACCAACATGCACGTTTAACAAAATACGTGCTCTCCTAGCACATTAGTGTCACCAATCATTGATATGGACAACTGCTTTATGCATGGTACCAAACTTGGAATACAATGCCCGCATGACTGTCTCAAGGGACAATACTTCATCCAGTTTTTCCTTCTTCAACTCTACTCAGGTGGATGTTGTAATCAGTTCTCCTTCCTGCTTGGCCGTCTGTAACTCCTTAGCCATTCACTCGTTCTCTTCTATCAGGAAGCGAACACTCGAGCTAGTGGCTTTGGGATATGCTCTAGTAGCATTGGCCAATGCTGCTAGATATTTGCACACGTCAAACAATATCACTCGTTCCTCAAACTGCGTAGGAGATTTGTTGTCATCTAGAGTAGACACTCTGCGAGATTGCACAACTCTATGTTGCGACTCGTCGAATGATATGTTGTGCATCTCTCCTTCCGTATTGTCTCCAAGGATCTCAATATCTCCTTGTTGTTTGGGACTTTCTCTGCTTCCGGTTCCAGTGAAGCTAGTAGGTCGACCTCTTGGTGGTAAGGCTTGAGGTCGATGCCTTGCTCTAACTTTTGCTGCTCCATATCCGTATCCATCTGCTCAAGTGCTTGTTCAATCTCTTGAGTGAAGTCCTACTCCTGTGACTACTCACCTTGTCTGATTGGTACCAATTGTTCGAATGAGTCTACTACTTGTATGGGTGCAGTTTCATATGTCCATACATGTTGTGCCCCCTGTTGTACCTATTCTTGTTGTGCTTCCTTCTCTTGTCTTCGAAGCTCTTGTTCCTTCTGGAGTTTCTCCTTCAACTCATGCAACTCCTTCAGTGTTTCCTCCATCGTCTGTTTTTCTCTCTGCCTTTGCGTGTTCCTCCTGTTGCACTATTGCCTCTTCACGTCTATTTAGAAAGCTACTTTCTGTACAAGTGGGTCTGCTTTGAACTTGCAACTTTTTTCTGCCACCATGCTGTCGACAATATTCCTCTTGCCTTTGTCGTGCACCAATATGTTTACCTCTGTTGCCGCTGTTGCTGGTGCTCTCCTGGATGCTACTTCACGCTGTTTTGCTAACCATTCCACAACGATGTCAACCAGTTCATTGGGCCTAGAGACACTGTAACAATATCTCCATGGGTCTTCCTCTACCCAATGACATGCCCCATGGATCTACTGAAACTGTACTCTCGCGCAATGATCTTTCACAATGCAATGTGGGTCATACAGATTGAAGCTTCGGACATCGAAAGGATATTTCTTTATCTCCCCTATTTCAACATCTACATGCTTAAGGTTCCATATCTGGTCCCAAGGTACCAAGTGGGCCAAGGTGCCTTCTTCTTTTGGTGCACCCTAGATGACAGTCCTATCGAGATGCGGTACGATACTTCTTGCATGATGAGATTGTCCATGGAAAACTTTAGAAAACATGCAGAGGCTTATCCGCATTGTACATCCATATGAACATGTCAGACGGTGAGGCACACCAATCTGCTATGTCGATTAGTGCCTCCATTGCTCCCTTCGACATGTAAGGTGGATGCTGCTCAAATATCATCTTGTACACTGGGGTGAAAAAATGATCCGACAATTGTGTGATAACTCCTCTGAAGCTGCATTCGGAAAACAATTTACAATAAGTATTGACAGAGGTTTCCACTGATGTCCATGCCTACTTCATGCCTGGGAATTCCTGATGGGCACAGATTGCATCCAAGATGTAGGCAGACATGTAGATTTATGCTTTCTGGCCTTTGGGCAGCTGCTAAACTCTTGTGACCTACTCCTTTAGCCTGTGAGCCAATATGTCGGACCAATTGCATGCTTTTCCTTCACTGGCCCGTTGGTCCAACGCGATCACCCAACTTTGCGGGAAGGTCTCAGTGCTCTCTTGGCCATACAAGTGACATGCAAAGATGACCAAGTATTGATATGCCTTCCGCAATATCTTTGTCTTATAAACCTGGTTGGGTGTCATCCTGAATTTTGCTGGCTCCTTTACCCAGTTCTTCAATGTATCCCTGGAGTTGGCATTGCTACTGGGTATGCCAAAGGGTGTCTCCATGGTGATGACTGGCTTCAACAAATGGTACATCTATTGATAATCTTGTTCCTTGAAGTTAGAAATCTTTGTCCCGATGACACTGCTCAATGTCATCATCTCAGGATTAGTGTACGAGACGATCTAATGTATCATGTCCACGCATGGGAATACGGGATACCTGCATGCAATTTGGTACAAGCCAAACTTATGAATGTTCACATAGACTTGGCGGTCTTCAAGATCTTCCCCAAATGTGCTTGAGAATGCATCATTGACCTCTTTCCGTTTCATCTTGATGTCTTTGTCTACAATCATCTTGGAGTCTTCATATATTGGAAAACTCATAGACACTCGCTCAATTGCTACTCCAGTTGCGCTTCTATCGGTGTCCTTTGATCCTACTCTCTTGGACGCCATTGATCCTAAATCGTTGAGAGACGGATGAACACCTGCTATATTTGGAGACATGGCAACATGCATGGTAAAATATATGTTAGTTAAAACCAAAGAAAGCATGAGGGATGACATGCTACATACGTGGGGCTTGAATGGTAGGGATTGTAGAATTTTCACTAGGAGGCCAAGAGACTAACTGCTGGAACTACACAAAAGGTAGTCCGAACTGTCGGGAGGTTGGTTGGCTGCTGGAATTGTGCAATGCACAATCCACACTGGCCTGCTGGGTGGTGGGATTGCGTAATGCACAATTTCAACTGGCAAGTATTGCAGGCCCAAGGACTACATTGTGCAATTTTCTGGGCCAGTAGTCACTACCTCTTAGAATTGTGCAAGGCAATACTGGAGGGGAGTCACTAGCTAGAATTTCACATTTTCTGGGAGGAAGGTGGACCCTTCCCTCTTAGAATTGCACAATGTTGTCTTGGTGAGGCAGAGTCTGGGCCATGGTTGCCCAGACCCATCGACGGGTAACTGAAAGAAAATGAAGATGTGAATGCATGGCGATATTGGGTGTAATTAGGAGTGACTGATCATGCATGAAAATAGTGAATGCATGATTCCAAAAATGGAACAACATACATGTGTTTGAGACGAGTCATCAAATTGGCGATCGTTCGTGCAAAACAATGTCATGTATGCAAAAACAGTGAGATTCCAATGAAAACTAAAATGGTGCTTGTACAAGCTAATATGCATGGAAACGACATCAAGCATTCATAGAAATCAAGCATACAACACTCACATAAGCCAAAACACAAAAAAAGATAGAAATGCTGCAAAAGACAAGTTAAGCGGACTTACCTGAAAATAGCTTAGCTGGATGTGTCGAAGACTCCTGGATGTGTTGTGGGATGTTAGAGCTCCAAGATTGATGTGAAGAATGAGCTCTGAATCATCAAATAAATAAGTTTGAGGCTCATGACGCACATGCTACAAATATAGGAAAAATTGACACTTGGAGGAAAGTTTCTAAAACGGTCTTTGCATGTTACCTCCAACTACTAAAAATAGCTCCCTAAAATCTAGGGATGCTTTTTGCATGTTATTTTTTGCTATTTCGGGAAAAAAGCAACCCATGCATGCAAGTCAAGTTTTCTCAGTCCCAAGTGGGACTGGTTAACCTAAGGGCACATGCAACAACTTTCTTGACTGAGGGGAGATTTTGCGCAATTTTTGGCAGGAAGTTGGGCTGGCTGTCTAGAGGGATTGAACAATTTCTGGGAGGAGAAGCTGATTGCTGCCCAGGATTGCACAATTTCTGGGCTAAAGTGTCCTGCTGGGCCAGATTGTGCAGTTTTCACTAGGAAGACTGTCAGACAGGATTCCGCAGTTTCTGAGCCCAGCATGCTGCCAGTTAGATTTGTGCAATGTCTTAAGGGTAGGCTAGTTCACCACCAGAATTGTGTAATTTCTTGAGGGAGCTTCTTAGCAAGTAGTTGGACCAAGTCTGGAGTAGCAACCTATGAGGGGAGTGAAGCAAGATATCATGCACAGGGTGGCAAGCTACTAGAAAACCACTGAAGCTCATGTAATTGACAGTACAAGACATGCTGCTGAGGATGGTTGGTAGGGAGGCTAAAAAACGAAGCTAAGGCAAAATTTTGGAGGGTGGTTATAGCCACTACAATAGGTGCTTGGTGGCTCGAATATTGGTGATCTCCATGGAAATAAATGTGATGGTTGGATTATCCTTCTACGAGTTCATCAAGGTTGTGTTCTTCCCTCATCGGTTCCCTAGATGTCCTCAGGGTTTCCAATGCTTGTGTGGTTTGGTTGGTAATGGATGCCTAGAAGTCATTGAATTTTTTCTCGAGGGTGTTGAATTTCTCTGCAGCCTTCTTCGCAACCATAATTTAAGACCTAGTACTATGCATACACTAGCCTTGGTAAAATTTTGAGCTTACTTGAGAGTAGTATGGTTGGAAAGAGGGCAAGCTCAGGAGTCTAGTTATGTGGGTCACTTGAAGTCACATTGATAAAAATTTGGAACCGCATGAAAATTAGGGGCTTACAGGTGAATGGTACCACTGCGATTAGCTCGTCATCCTGAATCTTATGGGTTAGGTCTCTTGCAAGTGTCCCGTGATGGCCCCAATTGAGTTTTACTCCTAGATGATCAATACTACAATGGTCAAAATCCAAAATGTTGGATACTGCCAAATATCCTATGAAAATCAGAGCTAGATTGTAGTAGCAGCAGAAATTCCAAGGTCTTGGCACTCTGAAAATTTGATTGGGACTATGACGGCCAAACCCTCATTGCACAAAGATTTTGATATACATTGTGAAAACCCCAATTTCTGAATCTAATTTGTACGATGACGACATAACTCTAGCTACTATATTTAATTTTTACAACGATGATCGAACCCGAACTACTAGATCTGATATGGATGAAAAGGTGGGGGAGATCTTCAGATAGCTGAGGGAAATATGGTGACAAGGAGTGTGACGTGTTACATATCGCGATATACGCAGGGATCCATTAGTAGTACTCAACCCAATATTTGAGAGCACTAACTAAGGAGGTTCAACTATACCCTTAACTGTACTACCTAACTACCCTATTGTACATGTGAGCTCCTCGAGTGATATTCTCAGTGTATTATATGAACAAGGTGGTCAATGACTTATCTAAGGTTAGGTTTCAGGTTACCCTAGGGGGCTTTTGATATATCCAAGGGTACATGGAAGTGCAGTTTGTGCATTGTTCTGCCTAATGTGCTACTACTCGAAGGGGTACTCGCAAGGGTTATAAGGGAGTCCAACAAGCGTGACCACCTCTTGTATTTCCTACATGCATGCCTCCCCAAATCTGTAGGTTTATGCACTCAATGACATATATCGTGGTTTAAAAATGCTAGAACACGTCCCTAGCCTAAAAACAATACTACCCAAAATTGGAGGTACAAGTGACCCTGGAAAGTGCTTTGATAACACTTTTTATGCGCTCAACATATGAGAATAATAGAATGCCATAAATACGAAACAATATTTCTAGAAACATAGAAACGTCACATGAATTGAGACAAGCTACAAAGGTATTTTAGTATTTAGAAGCAGAATGAAATGTTCACTTGCCTCTTAGAGGGGGCAACCTCCAATAGAGTAGAGCTCAATTATAATAAAACTTGATGATTCTTATCTTTCTATCTAAGACTATTTATAGCTTTATAACATCCAAAACCCTAACTACTAGTGGTCCCTTGCATAACACGGGTTGACCACTTTATTTATTAACTGTGGCCCATTTATAACTAATTGTGGTCCCTTTTCTACAATGAGAGTCAACCACTTACAATTATTATCAATGCGGATAACCTCGTATGGGCTTTATTGACTCAACTAATTAACTATGATTCTAGCTAGTCCCCTAGGGCTTATTACATAAATAAAGGGGTTAGGGTTGGAGCCTAACATCATATAAAATTATAGATGACCTTAAGGGATCAATGATGATAGGAGCTAGTTATTTTCTTGTATTCAGTGGTGGTTAAGAGAACGGAGTGAAAGGTGTTATTTATAAAAGGATATAGGGAAACACCCTATCTATTTACTAGTAGTACATGGGAAGTGATCCACTTTACAAAGTAAAATATGTACTTTATAAAGTATGCACAATTGTGATATGACCAAGCAAAAAAAAAAACCGGGAATTATGAAATGTTAATAAGTTTTATTCATAAAGGCGTCACTAGAAGCACACTTAGAACCATAAATCATCTAATCATTGTGTTGAGAGGTGCTCTACAATCCAATATGGGAGATATGGGTAAGGTTTAGGTGTAATGTAAGAAAGGTCACACGTCAACATTTTAAAAATATTTTATTTAATTTTTTTTTTTGGTAGGTAAGGCCCATGAGGGATTTGAACCAGTGACCTATCACAAGGAGTGCCTTAATAGTGCACCCATTCACCATCAATCCAAAGACCCGTGGGCTAGATCGCAAGGTTTGAATCCAGACCGATCAAGTGGGGAATGACTTAAATATGACAGGGTGGCTGTCGGGCCAACTATTGAACTAATATATATATTATATATAATATATATATAAATATATATATATAGATATTATAACATTTTTAAATTAAATGTAAAACAAAAAAGGTATAGGATGTATTTGGGTAAATAATGATTCATAACCATATTAATTAATTAAAACACATAAAATTACTACTTATAAAACTACAATATAAAAGATTTTACTATGAATTCTCTCCCCATTTACAAAATATTATTAACTGTAGATATGCTTTTGTTAAATACCATGACTTTTCATACACATCCCAAAAACCATAATCATTTCAAACACATTTTGAGTTGGTCAAAATAAATAAAAAATAAAATACATGAAAATAAATAAAATAAAAAATATAATATATTATAATAAACCATTTTGCTTGGCCAAATTACATAAAATAAAATTATAATAGCAAAATTTTAATAATTATAATTATAATTAATAATAAAACCAATATAAAATCCATTTATTTGAACTTACCAAGTGTCCAGAAGGATCATATTTCTTGAGATACAAACCTCTTTTAGAGTGAAAAGAAATTTGATTTCTCTCAATACTTCGTAGATCCATAATTAAAATTAATATATACTGATTTATATACATTTTGATTAAATCTAACACATAATTAAAAATAAATAAAAATGTTTAGATGCATATAATCACAATCACATTAAAGTGAAAGAAATTGAACAAATCGATAACATATACCCATGAGGTGACCTTTCAATTTATTACCTATAAAGTAACAATTTTCATAACTTAACCCACCTCTTGATACACAGAAAATGCTTATGCTTATTTTACAAAACAAAGAAATGGAAGATAGGGTGCATGTGTCCTTACATTATCCTTTGGATGATGAACAAAACAAACATTGAGTTAGGCAGAAGGATTTCAATAATTTCAACGATTTTTTTGGTTTAGATCGAAAGGATTTTGAACCAATAACTTTTACATAAAATTTGTTTTAACAATACACTCTATTATAAATTTTTCTACACCCTTAGATAATTCTTATAATTTATTAAATTTTCTAATTATATTATTTTTACGCCGTAAGGCGTTTCCATTTGAAATGAATTGCCCTAGTCATTGCCGTGTCCTATTGTTCACCGTAGATTTGTGTTGTTAGACGATTGAACCAAATTTGATCGTTGATCCCAAAACTGTTCATTAAACTGAAACGTTCGTGAATTTTCGTCTGGCCGTTCTCGCTCCATGACACTGAAACGGTTCGTGAATTTTCGTATCGCCGTTCCTGCTCCACGGCCGTGTACATATTTACCAGCTTCTACGTCTCTTTGCTTTCAGCGTCCTCTTTTCTTTTCCGTTCTCTGTTTTATTTTGTTCTGTTTTATGATAAGTGCTGTGAATAGGTCAGTTCAGTAGGTAATTTTAAGAAATGTAAGGACACTTCATGATTTTCTGGGTTGTTCGTGTTAAGTGCTGAAAATCCAAGGCCGTGTGAGCCAAGGGAAAATCCATGAGGGACATGAATAATCTGACTACGCATTAAATCTCGAAATTACCCAGATGAAATGTAGTGTTCCCATGACACATAATTGTTGATATAAATTATTTGGGATTCTCCATTTGGTGAATTGAACAAGCAGAGGATCCGACATGGCAGAAGTTCTGCTGCCAAACAGCTCAAACTACGCATTAAATCTCGAAATTACCCATATGAAATGTAGTGTTCCCGTGACTCATAATTGTTGATATAAATTATTTGGGATTCTCCATTTGGTGAATTGAACAAGTATAGGATCCGACATGGCAGAAGTTCTACTGCCAAACAGCTCAAGGTACGTCTTCTGGATTTCATACTTTTGTTAGAATCGATTTATCCATTATTAGATGGTCTATTTGTTCAACATCTATAATCGCATTCTCTGCTATACTGGTGGCTTTGCCCCATATTTGTTTTCATTGATGGGTATGGAGGAATAAAGAAGCATCAGCATCCTGGTAATTATTATTTTTATACATTTGGTTTATTTACTTTCTTGGAGTGGTGGCAACTTCAGAGATTTTATTCAGCTGGCAAATAGAGTCCCCATTGATCGTTTCTCTCTGTTCTTGGAACGGATCATCATCAAGCTTGCAAAGGTATGACAGTTACTTCGAATCTCCAATTTTATTTTTTTGTTCATGCCTAGAAATTATTCCGAAAATTTAAATATACTTACCCCAGTGCCTAAACAGTAAACTTCTCTGCACATTTGTGCTGGAGTAAATAGCTACTCATTTGTTTGTGTAAATTATTGTGTTGATTATAGACCAATAATAGGGCTTTCTCTTTCAGCTCCGTGTTCCCGCCACACGCTTCCCCACCACACACACACACACACATATTCCTTCCTAAGGAAAAAATTGTGGGTAAACTCATAGTATTCTCTACATTTTGTGGAGGGCCACCTTATGTAAATTGGCATTCTAGAATATAGAGCCTGACCTGGTGGGGATAACAAGTGAGGTACATAACAGAGGAAACCAACCCTAGTAATCGATTATAATCTTGGAAGCCAAACTAATACTAAAACAATCAACTATTATTCAAATCTCAATGACTACTCAACTAATATTCAACTCTCAACAACCAATTAAGGTACCATGAAACAGCAAGTCACGCACACATGAGCATGTTATTACCGGGAATATGCAATGACACACAACAAGAGTAGTATTCTAACATACTAACCCATAACAAGTACATGTTCAATCTTTATTTCTGGTCTCTTCACCTGTTCCAATATGGGTTCTTTACAAATTCAACTTGTACATGCAAAATGCATACATCGCTTTATATTAGTTGATCCTAAATACTTCTTGTCTTAAACTCTGAGATTACTTTTCTTTAATATTGTTCCTCATCTTCATCAATAACTGTTTTCAACACCTCTGATCTGTTATCCATCAGGCTAGAAGATGGGTTACCTAATCACCCCTGTATCGACCCAGTGGTTTATTCCTCTACCTGATGTCACACCCTCGCTAGGATATTTAGTTTACTCACAGCTACATGCAAGGATGAACAGTGTGGTAACGTTTTTGAGAGCAGGAGCTTCATTTTCCAAAAATCCTCAGACGTGGAGCATCCTATGAGCACCATGTCAATGTTCCACCAAGTTCTGGGATGGGGGACACCGGAACGATGCACTGGGGAGATGTGTAGGAACACCCCCAAATTTTAGGGAAACTCAAAGGGGGATGGGGTGTTAGGGAGATGGGGGTGCTAGGGTGTGTGTCTATATATATATTATATATATAAAATTCAAATTCAAATTCAATAATGAAATATATAGATTCATACATCATAAATGATTCAATGAGATAAAAATAGTAAAATATTGTATACGTTGATTTAAATTCATAATTCATTATTCTAGAATCTGATTACCACTAAGCAAAATAGTAAAGTTTAAGACTAGAATAGTAAATTGAAATTACTCAAACTCAAAAATAGTAAAAAGCAATTGAGTCAAAGACTTGGTCTAAGGTCATCAATATCTATAGTCAAGGCTCAAAAGTTCAAACTAAAAATGAACAATGGACGATGAACGAATGTTATCAGAACCAAACCAATGATCAAACTGGTTGACCCCAAAATTGGCATATGGAAAATAAACTAGACTAGAAAACTGGTCAACCAAAAAATGCAAAAATATTCAAATTTTAAAAAAATATGTAAATATTGATGTGCATCCATATGAATCCAAACCATTATACACAAATATGCAAAATTTCTCATATACATAGCAAGGGTGCATATAACCAAAATAGCATTGAGTGCAATCCATATTTGAACCAAAAATACATCAACAAAGAGACTCTAGCCTCTACAGTCTAAAAAAGTTCATGGTACAACAAATACTTACATATCATCAAAATCATTGTGTATATTGGGATCTTCATCATCAATACCAACCTCTAAGCATTAAAATAAGATAGAAAAAGCTTAATATGTCAAGTTGAGATTTTGTTTGAGTGATAGGTACAATTTTACTCTGGTCATGACAAAGGAGTTCAATAATCAATGCCACCAACGTCAAGGTACATAGAGGGCTTGATGCTCTTGATTAAATGCTAGTTTCATACCCTCATATATGATAGAATCCAATGTAAGTGTTAC
>APFE030893625.1:0-10267 GCA_000404065.3 Pinus taeda | reverse complement strand
GCTTTGAGCAGCGGCATCCGACTACACTTTGGTGTGATAATCAAAGTGCCATTCAGCTTTGCAAAGATCCAGTTCAGCATCAGCGCAGCAAACACATTGAACTTCACATGCACTTCATCAGAAAGCTCATTCATGACCATGTTCTTGAAGTGGAATATTGTTCAACAGATGATCAGGTTGGAGACATCTTCACAAAGGCTCTCACAGAGGCGAAGTTCACTAAACTTCGATATATGCTTGGAGTTCAGGAAGTTGTCACTACGGGGGGATAGGCTCTAGTGCCTCCTTCCTTCTCCTATTGTGTCATATTTGTAAATCCTTCATCCTATCCCAAGTTGTTCTTAAGGGGGGATGTTAGGATATTCCAACACATAAGAATAGTTAAGTTCAACTTGGTCTAGTATAGAGTTAGGTATAGAGTTAGGTAAAGTGTGTTTCTTTACCGTTGTACATTTTGTAACTTACAATCCGACGGTCACGATATGTAGTGATCCGACGGTTCATTCTCTCCTCGGTATTACCGCCACTTGATCCGTGGCTTGACACCCGATTGGTCCATGAATTCTATTTAAAGCGCATGGAGGGTCATTTGTAGGTTAACCGTGCATGAGAGAAGCTTATGTAAATTTTCATTCTTTTATTAATAAATTGCCTGTAGTGGCCACGTTGGCACAGGACGTGGACTATTTCCCTCTTTGAGGGTTTTAACCACGTCAAAAATATTGGTGTATTGATTTGAGATCTGGTTGTGAGCGGTGTCCTTTTGGTGTTCTTTCTGAGGAACTTACCCTGTAAATTCCTACACTACTCCCCTTTAGCCATCAACACTAAATCTAAATTGGGATATTTCATTTTAAAACTTCTTCTTCGTTCTTCTTCCAACATAAGTATACCTGTCATCTCATCAAACATAGGATCCATCTCTCTAGTTGGAAGACCAATGATAAACATTTGATATTCATCAAACATTCAATTTAATGCCACAATAACCAAGTCTCTACTAGATATTGTTTCACCTATGTCACCTAATTTATCCTTTAGATTGTTAATTCTAGAATTAAAATCACTGACATTTTAATTTTCTTCCATCTTAATTGAAATAAGATTACTCTTTAAATACAATATTCGATTTGTAATCTTTGTCTCATACAAATTTTTTTGAGTGTCCCATGTCTCCTTGGATGTTTTTCACTCTCTAATGTGTGGAATAATGTTGTCCTTAATGAACATTCACAAAAACACCTTCACTTTGTTTTCTCGTTGTTCCAAATCTTGAATTGCAACATTTTTGGCTTGAGGGGGCACTAGCTTGACTTTAGCTCGAGACACAATCATCCATATATTGTAGCCTTTCATCAAAGTCTGTAACTTAAACTTCCAATTTTCATAGTTTTCACCATCTAACTTGTTAGAGTCACATAAATAAGATTCTACCAATACATTAGCCATGGTACTAAACTTATGAATCCTTAAATACCAAAGTATTTAATTGCTAAAGAATATCATCTTCCTTAGCAATAAATTTAATGGCTCCTTAATCACAAGTAATAACACTTTTTTTTTGCTAATCTTACTTAATCCTTAACAACACCTTTTTTTATTATTAATTTCTATATATATATATATATTATTCCACCATTCACCACCCCATGGATACATAACCTCATTAATTATTATTATAGAAACTTCCATAATTTAATTTTCACTTAGTTTTAACCTTTGCATTAACCGTAAATCCTTTGAGATCCATAAAAAACTATTTTAAAAATAATCGGCCTAATGGATTCCATTAAACCAAACAGTTCAAAAACATATTCAATAACCAAATTCTAGCAACAATAGAACCTTGCACACACTTAGATTTAAAAAACTACAGGCGGATTTAATGAAGCCTTCAAAACACGTCTGAACAACGACTGAACCTTGCCCACACTTTGATTCAAAAAACTACAAACACATTTTTCAGTCACAGATTATGAAATATCTTGTTATATAACAGTCAAAAAACACTATAGAATTTACGTCAAACTCCAAACACTGGATGTTGAGAATTTACCCAGTTTTTTGGCCCTCTCTTACCAGCACGCAAATAGACTTCACACTCCAATGAGTCTAACAAACCAATTATCTGCACGATCACACTCTTATGCACAAGAAAACGGACTGCAAGTAACCTCAATCCTTCAGCTAGCTTGCCCTTCACCGCGACCTTAGGCACTTCACACAAACTTTTTCTGTCACACACTCTGCTATCTCTCACATTGATCGCTCACTGAAGAACCTAATGCTCTCAACACTCAACCTTACTTTGAAACCAAATAAAAGAACATAGATAACACAACAAAACTTGGACTTTACATTTCCAACAAATGATTTTTATACATTCTTTATGAAGCTTCTTTCAGAAGAATTTATGCTGAACTCTCTAGAAAAAAAGGTAGATTTCCTACCTAACACATTTAATTTAGAATGTGATTGGAATGAATACTTTCCAACAAGAATGCCATCATCTATGAATTAAATCAAGATAATTTTCAAATTTTTGAGCCACTACTTTGCAAAGAACTTCTAGGAATTATGTTTAATTTAAGTCAAAGTTTGACAAAATTATGTGTTATCTTCTTTTATCACCATTGGATTATAATTGAAATTGAGGCCATTTCAGAGGGGCCTTATTTCTCCGAATAAAATCAA
The DNA here is from genome assembly GCA_000404065.3 of Pinus taeda. Lineage (NCBI taxonomy): Eukaryota > Viridiplantae > Streptophyta > Pinopsida > Pinales > Pinaceae > Pinus > Pinus taeda. The sequence continues at coordinate 7,573 of APFE030893625.1, read as the reverse complement.
TTAAAGACATGTCCTGTTGCCAAGTTACCACATTTAAAACAACTAGTTGTTAAGTGTTTAAAGGTAGGAAGGAAGGAAGGGAGTATTGAAGGAGAAAATACCTTCATATATACATGATAACTGAATGATTGACAAGAAATCATTGAAATAAATAAATGTATTTTATCCACGGAGGAGTATTGACATAGAAAATAACTTCATATCTACAAAAGAACAAAGTGATTGTGATGATTTACTAAAATATAGAGGAACACCATGGACTGATTTTCCACGCATGATAGAAACAACTACAATATGCACATGCCCCCTAGCTACATCATCGTCATTTCCGTTTAAAATATAAACTGACCTACATTATAGATATAGTTCATCAAACACTCATTTTCACTAATTGGTCTAAAGAAACCAAGTCTAAGTCACCATCATAGAAAAAAAACTTATTAAAGATTATAATTGTAGACCTTGAGAGATTATATAATTCACCCAATAGACAATGGTATTGCAATGGAACCAACAAATTCACCCAGTCCCAATATTTCTTCGTTCTCTCTAAAAAAAATGATATGTTACAAAAAAGTGTTTAACAAAATCATGATGATCAATATGGAGTGGTTTGCAATCACCTTCCTTGTAAATATCAACACTACAATGGTAAGGATGCATGATGGGAAAAACATGCATTTTGACCATTTAGTTAATAGTAGATTTGAATTGAAAGAGAGGAAGTGGATCAATCTCCTCATCACACTAAATAATGCAAGAGGATTATCATTCTTCTCCTATATGCTAAATATAATAAATTAAAAGTTTAATTACCGAACAATGCAAAGATATTGCTATTCTTCCCTTACAAATATTATAATTTAGAAATTTAATAAAAATTATGAGGATGTTAAATTTTAAAAGTTACAAATTTAATAAAAATTATTATGAGAAGACAATAAAGTACATTGCAAAATTGCATCAGTTATCATTGCATAAATTTAACAACAAAAATAAATGGACAATTATATGCCCACTTGCATTTTCGATTTTCTAACTAAATATTTTCAACATCTAAAATGAGTAGAAATATAAATTTAATGAATTCATCACATAAATAGAAAAAAATAGAAATAGTTGTATTAGACAATGTTTCTATGCCAAAAAAAAAGAAAAAGAAATAACATTCTCAAAAAAAAATAAAAAAATAAATAAAAAATCAACAAAACACACTAGAGATCTCACAAAAACATAAAACTACTTAATACAATGTAAATTAAACATGGTTCAAAATGAAACAAGTGGAAAGAACTATATAAACTGGAAATGAAACATGGTTCAAAGTGAAACAAGCAGAAATAATTATATTGCTCTTGTTGTATGATTAGATGGTGAGGCCCAATTATATTGTAAAAGTAGTTGTAAATTATATTGTAAAAATAGTTGTAATTTTGACATACAAGATTAATAAAAAATTATTTAAATAACAAAAAAAAGTACCTGTAACATACAAGTTTGCATTAAGCATCATCAAAATAGAACTGGTTTATTAAAAATAAATTTTAGTGACTTGTCATTATATATTTATATATATATATATATATATATGAATAATGAATAATATAGAATTTCAATAGTGAGATATGCAATGAATCATATACCTCGACCTGTAGTCAACATAGCATTAGTTCACTGGTGACATTAAAATATATTAAGCCATCTTCCAATGTTCCATCATGGTCGTGGCCCGTCCAACCAAACATCATGATGGTAGATATGAGGTCAAAGGATGATTCCTAAGTGGTTTTGGCTGAAAGATTACCCACGTGGACCAAGTACCTAAGCCAAAGAAAATATGTTCTATCTCGTGCAATCCATGTGAAGCATGTTTCTTAGTTCACTTCCAAGAAAATGCCAAATTACACTTACACAAGTTCTGAAAAGAAAAGGTTTTAGTTATATGGGAAAGCCCATTGCAATCCCAATGACCAAAAATTCCACACTTAACTTTAGAATCATAATGCACTTGTGTTAAAGAATTTTTGACAAAATTTGAAGAGAACAAAATATGGAGCAGATGAATTGCTCTTCTTACTATTACAAATCACTTAAATAAGATTACATTAGAAACATCGGTAATAAATGACTGGAGTTAAACTCAACTAATTCAAACTGAATTGGGACACTTGGAGGGACATTTTTGACACCTAACAGGTGGTTGGAATTAGATTCTACAACAACTTTGAGCTTATAAATAAAGGGGCTCTGTTGTGTTATGAAATACAAAAAGACTAAATTGCTCTAAACCAGACTTTAATAATTAGAAATATAAATAAAAAAACAAAATGAATATCTTGGATCATTTGTTTTACATAAATAAAAGTAACTAGCCACTAGCCACCTTTATTTCACAAGATTATTAAATAGTTTATTCACTGAAGACATTTACATCTCTAGTTGTCTTTAGTGTGATTGTTTGGAAGTTTTTTCTAGTAGATTTCTCTGGTTTAATTTCTCTAAAATGCAGTAAGAATTCATTGAAATCATAGTTTACTGGGTAATCCCTACACAAAAAAAGTGCAATAAAGAATTTTCAGGATGGGTGGCAACCTTGGGCAACAATAGGAACACATGTCAAATTTTTTGTTTGTGTATGTGCATGATAATCCAGAAGGATTTGAGTTGAATATTTTTTTTAGTTAACGAATTTTTAATTATGGCAATGATTAATGAAACCTTAAACGTCTTTATGAGAAATTGATTTGACTAACATTTAATGTTGCCATATATGGATTCGCATCACATATAATTGTGTGTTCACTTTCACATCATGTGGGCATTAGACATATAAATACCATTGCAAACAGTTCGTCTTTTTAGGGTGCAGATATATGCTTAATATAAATCGGCACACAAGTTTAAGTAGATTATATCTTACAAATAAACTTTCCATAATGGACAGTAGAGCTATAGAGAGGTTGGCTTGATTAATGAAATCGATATATGTAAATCGCATAATAATCAAATACCATATGGTTGTGTTTGTGATAAAGTGACCAAATCCCTGTATATTATGAGTGTCTTACAGACATTGCAGGTAGCAACACAATTATGTATTATTTTTTATTTCAATGTAATTTAAATTTTATATTTTTTTTTGTCATAATTATGGTGTTATGAGTCAATATAAAACATAAATAGCTTATGCTTTGTAAATTAGGATAGGAAATTATTCACATTAAATGTCACAATAATTATGTCAAAAATTTCAAATTTTAAAAAATAAAAAATTAATTAAATTATTATTTTATTTTAAATTATTATTATTAGTTGAGTCTTACTAGCACAACAACTTGAAGATGAGTTTTGTTAGCAAGGCGATCCATGATCAACGTCATGGGGGCGGTTGTGCCATGTGCTAGGAGGAGGAGACATTCGACCATGGTTGACCATGGTTGGCTATAATTGACGATAGTTGACCATGAATAATATTATAAATCTAAGAGAATAATAAACTAAAGTGATTTATATTATAAACCAAAAGAGAATAATAAACCTAAGGGATTAATAACAAAACCCCAAGGGATTGTGAACTCAAGGGAATAATATTAAATCCAAGGGACTAATATTAGAAACCCAAGGTATATAAACCCTAAGATAAATATTATAAACACTAAAATAAATATGGTTAAATAAACACTTAATAAATTAGAGATACAAATCTCATTCCACTATAATGGTTTGCTATCAAAAAAAGTTATATCGGACATCAAATTTTCCAACTTGAGGAATTATATTGCCATTATGTTTTGTAAAATATAGATGTGTTTGTTATATGATGTTGGTTTTTATTTATATTCATGTTTTTTTAAACATTTTTTTATGATATGGATTAAGATAATCTAATTTGGTAATTTATATATTGATTTATCTTTAATTTAGTAGTCTTCGAAAATTAAAAAAAATACTTTTATTAATTGGATTGATAAAATATATACTTTTATTAATTAGATTTTTCTTATATAGTTAAGATGTAAGTTGATATTATTTTTCATTTAATAATAATAATAATAGTCTCTTTATTTAAATTAATAATTATTATTAAACAATAATATTATTAAAGGGGAGACAAGGAGCACACCTAAGGTTTCGATCTATGGAATCAGATGGAGATAGGTACAGGGTGGCAAGCAGGTCAGGCCACGAGGCCTGGACAATGATAGGCCTAAGCATGGAAGATAGACGGTTGGCTTCTATTTGGGAAGAGTCATCAGAGTAGGACCTATGGAGGGCACTAGTTGGGTCAATACGATGGTTAAGCCCTAGGCAGGATCCGGGGAACCCATGTGCGGCGTAAAGGGGGGAAAATGGGCATGGGAATGGGAGCAGTAAAACAAGGTTCAAGCACAACCACACCCATCATACACATCTCCATCAAAGGAAACAGTGAAAGGTCGCTCAGCAGAGGGATTTACGATCAACAATTACCTAGGCAACTAGCACCTGCCAAGGAGCAGCCAGCAAGAGGGTATGCTACTCAAGCAACACCATTGATCCAGACCCCGAACCTAGCAATATTCTATTCGTTTAGGGCTTGGAATTCATAGATATGAATATAGAATGATATATCCCTCCAACTGTAAGCCTAGGAAAAGAATCGCAGGGCTCAGAGGAGGTTTGGGACTGGGATCATACCCCAGGGCAGCTAGAGGGCAAAACAAGTCTACCCTTCCTAAGCAATCGCAAGGACTTCCCTCTCACTCAAGAGGCGTAGACCCAAGATGGTCAGGCAAAAATGGCAGCAAAAAACCCCTTGGTAAGTCTATCAAAAGCCCACCCTGACAATCGATTCTTGTCAAGAGGGCTCGAAGATGTGGTAATTAGCTGTGGGCTAGGGATACCAGGAGAGAACAGTGTTGAGACGAACTCGGGAATGGCATCCCCACATGCGGTTAAAAACCAAAACCCTCCCAGCTACAGGAAGCTAAAGAATAATTTCCGGAGTTTGGGATCAAGGTTTGCAGGGGCCTTGAGCCTAAAAAGTGGATAGGGTGAAGGATCCACAGTGAAGCCAAGGTTAAAGCCGGGAGAGAAGGGAACACCTGAGGGGGAAAGGGAGACAAATGTAAATTATAGGAAGAAGGAGGTGACAAGATCGGTTGATTTCTCACCCAACAGGAAAGGGGCACGAAGGAGATCCACCAAAAAGCAGCAGATGTGGAAATAATCAGTCGAGACAGGGAGGAAGTGCCACAACAGAGGCAGAAGGGGGAGAAGAGGAAAAAGAATAAGATAATTAAAAGAAAAGTAATGATCTCAAATCTAATTTTGGGGGCAAATGTGTCAATAGATGAAGCCATGGATGTCATGGATCTGACTCTAGTAGGAAGAGCAAAGGGGGAAAAGATTCAGCAAAATTTATCCAAGAATGGGCTTCCCAGCAATGGAAGGAAGGGCTGACACTTGCAAAGGCTGGTTCATGGTGAAATTTGCCAACAAAGAAGCTCTAACTAAGTATTAGAAAGGAATTGGGCATTTGGTAGGACACTGATATTGTTTAAAATATGGAACCCCCTCTTCGATGAATAGAGGGAAAGAACTGATGAGCTATTGGACTGGGTTTGATTACCAGGGCTAGCACCCTTCTAGGTCGAACCTATCTTCTAGTCCATAGGGAACCATCTCAAGAAGTATATGGAGATGGATATTTCCTTCCTCCAAACCAGAGACATGGGAATGGCACAAATCCTTGTCAGCCTCACTCCCCGATCAAGATTGGCTGAACAAATACACCTGCAATACACAAAATTTAAATATCTTCAACAACTTGATTATGAACATTTGCCATTTCAATGCCACAGGTGTCACATATATGGAAACTTGGCAAAAGAATATCCGATGACCCACAGATGAAGAGGTAAGAAGAAGAAGGCTGGGACTGGGGGATTTGCAGTGGAAACTCCCAAAAGCAGGACAGAGGAGGGCAGCATCGAGGCAGAGCTAATGGACATAGACATGGCGGGAACCCAGAAGCATCTAGAAGAAGGACTTGATTAGCAACAACAGGCTTCATAGATCCAGTAGCAATGTTCCATCTAGATCGAAGGGTCGGGAACGATATAGGACCTTCAAGTGCAATTGGAAAGAAGCCAAGTGATTGCAACAGAGTGTATGGATCATATTCCAAATCCATCTTATTTTCTAGCAAGCTTATTGAATGAAATTGAATCAAAGCCTGGTCCCGCTAGGCACCAAAACATGGAAACCCCTATGCCTCATTCTGACCCCTTGCAATTAGATAACATTATCACCTCCATTCCTACCCTAGATCTAAATCATGACTATCCACCTTCCCCAACTGTGCCTCTGAGAGAGGATCCTACCCCAGCCACCAAGCCATACAACCTCAGACCTTGTGAGAAAAAACCTCCCCCATGGGGCTCATTGCAGATAGTAGGAGGCATAGACATGTATTCCTCCCAACCAGAAGATAGGAAATCAAGAGGCCATATATCAAACTTATCTAAGACTCAGTAGAGAGCCAATATAGATATTGCAGATGGAAAATAGATGTCCATGTCAGGGGCATTTAGAGTAGCAAGCCCCCTCCCGGTGGTTACCCAATGATCATTCTGTCTTGGAACTCTAGAGGGTTAGCTACCAACCCTAAAAAGCTGGCCCTAAAAGAAGTAATCAGGAATTAAAACCTGGATATACTTCTCCTTCAAGAAACTCTAGGAGCTAGAGAAGAGGTCACTAAAACTCTTTTAGAATTGCTGTCAGCTTGGTTCATCCTGGTTTTAGACACAAAAGGGCACTCTGGTGGGCTAGCCCTGGCTTACAAGAAAGAGAAGTTCAAAAGCCTTAACTCCTATGGAATGGACCATGTGATAGGGACTGAGGTGTACTCCCTAGAACTCTATACCTCTCTACAGATAGTAAACATTTATGGACCCTACCATGGAAGAGCTCATTTTTGGAAGACCCTTCTCTCCAATATTCTATGAGTAGCCCTAATTTGATTATTGAGGGAGACCTATATTTCTCTATAGGCTCTTCAGAAACTTGGGGTCCCATGGCTAGACAAGATCAACTATTAGATTTCTTCTCCAACCTTTCTAGAGACAATAAGTTACTAGACATCAACTTGCTGAAGATTAGACCGACATGGATGAACAAAAGAACAGGGGAAGGACGTGTAGCAAAAAGGCTAGATCAATTCCTCCCCTTGGAGGAAACTGCTACCAAAATTCCAATTCCTCGCTAGTGCATTGGCAAAGGTATAATCTTGATCACACGCTTATCTTGCTTGAGCTATTTAAGCCTCCCATAAAACTAGTTGCCCCCTTCAAATTCAACCCCTCTTGTCTCTAAGAGGACTCCTTCAACTCCCTTTTCAAGTCCACATGGAGATCTGCCAGCTCCAGTGAACCAAACAACAAAGATTTCCTCTTTATGGAAAATCTATAACTCCTTAAAAAAGCCATGGTGAAGTCGGCCAAGGAAAAGGAGATGAAAGAAGATGAAGAACTCTGACAAATTGAAAAGAAGTTAAACTGGATGGAAAGGCCTAAAGCTGATGGCTATGAAA
>APFE030893624.1:0-10090 GCA_000404065.3 Pinus taeda | reverse complement strand
TTCAAAATTTAAGGACACCTAGGTCAACCCACTAGAGCACACAAGTTAGTTTGCTCTAGTCTTTGAACCTAAATCCGCTCCATTTCTCTCCAATTGTGTTGTTCCTTGACCTCATATGCCCCCAAAAATATATTGGCAAGCTAAGGCACTAATCTACTATCCTCCACCACCGTTTTTTCCTTGTAAATCATTTAAATTGTTTTGTTGGGGTTTACTCTACTAGCAATTCCTTGGTTGTGTGTGCTTGGGGACCTTTCACTTTGAACTCAAACTTGGAAATTACCCAAAAGAACCCCTAGCAATCCTATCCATTTTAAACCCTAATGGTTCAATCATTTGATTGGTGGTATTTGAAGTAGAAGCCTTTGGGGGCTCTTCACTTGACTTAACTGGCCTATTAGATCCCTAAGATCTACTAGGGAGAACCCCCCTTGAGCTCGATGGAGGAGAGCTGGCCAAAAGTGAAAAGATAGTTGGTGAGGACCGAGGTCACAGTTGGCCCCCCTCTTGAGTACACAGGATCCCACATTTGAGCTTTTGGACTTAATCTCAAGAAGTGAAAGATTTTTCTGTAACAGTGACTACTAAGGTCCCTGAGAATTCATAACAATGCATATCTCAAAATGCAGTGGTTGTGGATACTCTTGTGCAATGAAATAGGTAAATTCAAGTTCTAGAAGCTGAATTCTCAATGTTAAGGAATACAGTTTATGGCCTTAGTAAAGACTCCCACTCAGCTGCCTCAAATTATAGAATGTCAGTGAATTCTGCCACTGGTGATTTTAAGGAAGAGGAAGCTGTTCATCAAATGATTGAAGACATGGACTTGGCCAATCATGAATCTCACCCCACTAAAATCAATCAAGATGAAGCTCTTAGCAAGCACGTTTTCAATTAATATTTCATGCTGTGTAGAACAGTATTAATTTTATATTTTTTTATAGAGTTTACATGAGCAGAAGCTTCTGAAATCCTCTGTGAAGGATAATTTGGATTTTTCTGTAGCCCACACATAATGCTTGATAGTAATGCTGTTCAGAGTGACTGCAGCTCATTTCTAATCTGTATTTAAAAAAAAAAAAGGAAGGATGATTTAAATATCTGTATTATGCCCCATATCTTGTATATGGTGAGAATTTGTTGGACTATAGCTTTGGAAAACCTATGTCCACTAGGCATTCCAATTATTTAAAAAAGCCTGGGTATGCACCAGAATATGAATATAGTTTCTCGAAAAGTAGAATCTTAAATTATAAAATCTTTGCATTTGGCAACATGCAATTCAAATTGATAAACATTTTGAAATTTTCACTACAATTTAAATCCGAAGATGCCCATCAACTTGTTGTAAGATTCCAATAAAGAATGGTTCTTCAATCTCAGCCACTGTACCTGAAATCTACTTAGAAGTGCCACCTTGATATCAGGGTAATCAGAATACCGATCACAAATGACTTCATAATGCTGCTTTGCCAAAACAATCGTAGGTGCTAGAACCATTGCTTGCTTTCCTATTGAAACCACGTAGAATATAGCCCTTAAAGCAACTTCTGTTTTACCAAAGCCCACATCACCACATATTAATCTGTCCATTGGTGTTTCTCGCTCGGTCAAATCTTGTTCAACATCTAAAAAAGCCTGTCAAATTACCAAGACAACAACCTATTAAACTCCCTCACATTATCTACATCTCAAACCAACATAACAAAACAGTAAATGAAACAATAGATACTACATAGCCAAACTGCAAATCCGATTAAAAAAAAAGAGCTTATACGTAGAGTAGTAAATGGGGATTGGACGCTAATTCAAAGGCTATTTATCTTTCACTTTGTTTGGTCCATCACCTTTGATCACAGCTTTATAAGTTCAAAGCCAGGTTTTCATTAGTAATATATTCAAACATTGCAAGGTCTATTATTGAAATACCTAAATTTGAACCTATAGAACATAGGAATATGCTATATTTAGAAGGAATAGATCATAACCACAGTAAACACAAATAAACTCTTATATGTGAAAGACATGACAAGTGCTTATCAAGATCATATCTAAATTTGTAAAACGAATTATTTGAATGAACCTAAATTGCTTCTCCACAAAGAATATAATTCTTTAATGTTTAAACAATCAGAATTCTTCAAACGGTGTCATATCTTGATTCAACAAAGTGCAATTTGCAGCATTTACTTCATTTCATATTCTATCCAGCAAGTAGATTATTCTGTAGCAACACAATTACATCCATTTTGGTTTTCACTCTCTATGGTATCAAAGACCTAAAGAAGACTATTTTGACTTGCTCACGTGTAATATTCCAAATGAAAAAACACCGTAGATAACAGAAGCAATGAACTAGCTACAGCTACTAAATTCAGAAATGCACAACCATACACATTTGAACATGAAAATTTGGGCAAAAACTCTGATTCATGGTATTCATTCTGATAAATATGAGTACAATAAATGAGATCAAAGGAACTTGGGCTTGCTACTGCAAACTATGACAAGAACCCAGGTTGGAATTGTGATGCCTAAGAGCTGGAATGACTCCACCACAAAGAAACTCTGCGCTGACCCAGAAAATTACTACCACTGTTGTTGTAGGTGCACTGAGATTTTGGCCCTCAGATCTGCTCTAAAAATTCTGCAAAATTAAATGTAGGCTCTCCACACTGGCTCCAACCAAACCCAAAAATACCTCACGGACCCAAGCAGTGGAAATGGTCCCAGGGTAAAGTGCACCCTCCAACAATTTATGTTGTTGGTTGTTGAATGGAACTAGGAATTTTTCCCTTAGAAGTACTCAGAAAATTCTCTAAAATTAACTCTAGCCTCCTCTCACCAAACCCACAAAAACCCATAAAGGGTTTGGATGAATCCAATATGCCCCAGTGACCCCCAAGAAGTGCGTGTGGCTCCAACTGGCTGGAAAAACGCCCTGTAGAAAGAATCCTATTGTAGGAAGTCAAATCAATTCCTGGAAAATCTCCTCCAACCCCTGCAACCACTCCTCCAAATCTCTTTATCTCTCTTTGCCCAACTCCCACGATATTTCCCTGCTCTCTATTGTTGCATAGTAGATGTCCAGTGATCTCTGCGCAGGCCCACATTTTAAACAATTTGGCCCTCCAAAATACAACACTCTCAGCCCTACAAAATATCAAGAGGATACTTGCCCTTCCAATGGATAAATTCCTGCAAAATCTCTGGCCCAATCTCCACTTCCTGCTAGCTCCTCTCAACCCATGAATTCCCTTTCTGCGCCCTAAGAAAAAACACGCCCAAGCTAATGAATGATCTACAAATTAGCTCCTCGAACACATGGAACAAACTATCACTTACCCTCATAGGGCGACACTCGAAGTTCACCGAAGGTAGAGGTGGAATTCCCGCTTGGGAATCCCTTGTGCCAAACAGCACTAGTTGTCTTGCCTAAATAGCTCAAGAGAACTTGTGCTCAGAAGTAAAGTTGACAAAAGATACAATGAAGGCCTCTTCTCCTCATTTATAATTGTTGGCCTCCTTTTCTCCCTTGGTGGCCCCACTCTTTCTCTCTCCTAATTCGCACACCCTCCTCTCTCTCTCCTAATTAGCACCCCTTCCTCTCTCTCTCTCCTCCAAGAGTGTGAGTTCCCTTCTTGGGCAAAATTTCTATCTCTTGTGGGCCCTGTTACCCACCACTTTGTGGGTGATATCCCCAGGTGAAGTTTTTTCTCCATGATGAGCCTCAGTCGGCAGCCAACAGCCCCTTGATGCTTCATACTAGCTCGTTGTACCATTTCTTTGTCACTTGAGCCAGCCATGTGGTCCCTCACCACCTGTACTTATCATAGATTTGTATGTTTGAAGGTGGGCCTCACGAATCTAAAGGTATGTCTTGTCATTTGGTATTCGAGTATTGGATTTACTTATCATGGATACTTCTGGTATGGATTGGTGGGGGGATTTGGCGGGAAGAGTGGGCTTAGTTTGTGCTCCTGTCCCTTTGACCCCTTTTGGTTGTTACCCTTGGATCTTAGTCCCGTGGGATCTCCTTTATTGGCCATTTAGTTCTAGGGTTGTACCACTTGGGAAACCCCGACCCTGGGTGTGCGGTCCCGCTCCTTTACGTGCACATACTACTCCCTTTCCACTCCTTTATTCATCATTTCACCCACCTGGGTCCACATTCCCATTCTGGGTCCACATAGGGCTAGCCTCCCTATCCCCTTTGCCCCCACCTTGGGTCAGGCCTAGAATGATGCCCTGGAGGTTGAAGCAAATAAAAAAAGAAGAAAAAGCATAATTGGCCACATTTAACAGGAAATGTACCACAAAATGCAAAAGATGGCTAGGACAAAAATCATTAGCACGTGGGCAAAAGCCGACACATGAGCTCTACCCCATCCATGGCCATCACCTTGGTTCCATAAGCCCTAGATGAGCCTTCTCCATCATTCAAGAACCCATGATTGTCCCAACCCTTGGAGGGCAATGAGCTGCCCTACCTCAAAAGGGGTAATCACTGCTATATTATACACATCATGCTCTTGTCCTTTGAGCCCCGAGCAATTAATTAAAGAAATTCATAAAAGGCAAAAGGCATATAAAGAAGAGTTCAAAAATCAAGGTCGGGGCACCTAATGTACCAAGACTGCTCCCTCCTAAACATTATATACCTAGGTGTGGGCTTCCTCTTATCTAGCTACCCCTATGCCTCGTTATGTGGCCCAGGATTGCCCCTCTTATTCCCTATTCCATCTCACCTATTTGTCACTTTCCACCCCCATTAGAAGGGTGTACCTTGGACATACTATCCCCTCTAAGGGTTGAAACCACCTAATAAGGTACTTGGCTCACCCCCTTTGGAGTTTGGAGACACTAGCACATGCTAAAGCCCAATACTGAAGGGCATGCCATTATGAAGTGTCCACTTTGTTATCCATGGTTTGTAAGCTCCTTTACCGAATGATTCTAATGATTCATTGTACTGGAAGCCTAAGGGATGCATTGGATCTCATGCAAGATTGCAAGTGGTTTCCATTTGGGTTTGGCTTCCCTATATGGGATCCTGACCCCCAAAGGTCCACATTGGCACATGTAGGGTGTGCATAGAGAGCCATGGATCTCCACAGCAACAGACAACACTCCGCAAATCTTCCTGGATGTTCAAAGACTACTAGCGATCCACTTTTGGGACTATGGTGACATGATTGGTACACTATGCCTAGCAGGCCTCCACAGGAGCCCCACACTCTTGGTAAGTGTCCCAGCACTTATACGATGTCATGGCAACATTCATTCCACCACCTGGACCATTACAGAGGATCTACAGACATCTCTGATTCATATGGAGACACATGGGGTCATTGATGTGCCCTCAAACCCATTGAGAGCACCACATGTCTACTACTTGGAGAACAAGGAGCCACCCCCTCGTCCATCATATTCCAAGGAATTTATTCCTCAATATGGAACTTCAAGATGTTATTGAGCCTTTAGAGGGCTCTACGACATGTATACATCATTATTTGGCCCCTTGTGAGGCTTGCTTTTACATTATGAGCTAGTATGGTGGGCTTATCACCATTAAGAGTTATTATTTGCACATTATTTTAACTCTAGGGGACCCATAGGCTAATTCGAACTCCTTAGGAGGCTATATATTGATGTTAGGTACATTCATTTGTATCATCACTTGACCTAGGAACTCTCTAATCATAGAGAATTTTCGCAAATTTTCCTTGGTGGATATTTTTGGAGATGGATGAATTTTGATGTATGGATTTGGGCTATTTCTCTTGTCTTGGAGCTTTATTGAGCAAACAAAATGCTGGTTGGATATACTATATAACGTTGTAAGTAAATTTTGATGCTATTATTCTTGTTGCTGTATACTGCTAATATTAGGGCCAGTTGCTACATTATCGAAATGTGGAATTGAGCATGTTTTAGCTAATTTAATGTATGGGCCAATGTTATATGAATGAACTGACCTAGAGATGTATTTATCTCGAGAAGCTTGCATCATTTTCTTTGAAGTATAAATGCTTGAAGGTTACTTTTCTTTTCTTTCTCTCAACATTGGACGAAGTTGACTTTTTGGGCCTCCTTGATCAAAGAAACCAAGTTGTTACTCACCATTATCCTTGACTCCATATCCCCAAGTGAACTAGGCATTGATCCCTCAAAAAAAGTGATCATTTTAACCCTCTTTTTACCATTTTCCCCTTTTTCGCCAAGTCTAGCCCTAGTGGGTCACTTAGGGCATCAATTTCCTGGCAAATGGCCCAAGGAAAAATTTAGATCTCCTCTAGGCTACTGCGTTGGTGGGTCCACTCCCTCTCCTCCAAATTGGAGGCCATTCTGACAGTGGAATCTAATCTCAAGCCCTATCTCTAGGACCGAATTTTGCCTAGGCATCCCCAAGGCTAGACACTAATAGGATCAATTCAACCTTTTGAAGTAAATATTCTTGTTTGGTCCTTCCCCTCACCTATCCAGGATAGGAACATCATTAGTTGCTATATTCTATCCCCGAACTAGGGCTGGCTCCACTTGGCCTTGTGTGGCCCTTCTCAATAAAGACTATTTGTCAAAGACCATTTGGGAATCCAAGTTTCCAAAGATTATAGGGATTGAGAAACTCCTTTATAAGCCTACTCTTTCTCCCTCAACCACCCCTTCCCCCTGGTGGACCAAGTCCCTTGCTTAAAGAGCAAGCAAGTTCCATTTTTTACTCCATCCTTGGGAAAGTGTTTTTAGGGTCACTTCTCACCTATCCATTGACATCCACTTTCCAAAGTGATCCCTACACTACCGTGACTCTTCCCATCGGTGAAAGTCCGTAAAGAGCACAGAGACTTAGCTGTGGTGACAGTGGGCTAAGCCTCCACCGTTTCCCTCAACCTAGCAATTGCCCTCTTAGGAACCCCTTTTAGGTCCCCTGCTGGTTTGAGTGATAACAGGCCCCACATTCCACTAAAGCTGCAAATTCCCTTTTTCCTCCTATGTCCCAATGCCGAAATTGCCTCGTCTTCCAAAAATCGTCTCCAATGTTGAAAATCAAAATTGGGGATATTACATCATGTACATATTTTTCTGCATATAGATGACATATTTTCCCCAAAAACAACTCCCTAGAGCACATCTTAAGGAACAAGATAATGAATACAATGGTAGACTTTGCGGTCAATGAACCTAAAGAAAATACAAATTATAAAAATAGAATGGCTATGTAGCATTTTTCTATCTATCTATAGCGCTCACTTTGAAGGAACCCACCCAAACAATAAACTGACTTCATAAAAAATAATTGAAGGCTGCATTTATTCTAGACATATTTTTTAAAGTTCACTTGAGTATGTTTGCATGCCTCAAATTTCATCATTCATCCTCAACTTTTGTTGCATCCCAATGATGCATGTTATTCTTATTCATAGAGTTTTTAATCTTGTTCTACTTTTTCATTCTGTAAACAAATATTAATTTGAAAATGCTTTCTTGGTAATAGGCAACCAAAGGATAGAACGAAGAAGGTAATCAATATGGCTGACAAATACATACCTCAAGAATAGTGCTCAATACATGTTCGAAACAAATATTGAATTGAGATTAAAAGATCAGCAAGTAAAAACGTATGGAAACATAGTTCCAAAAATACTAAGGAATGCTATGCATCGAGTCGAGAAAACAAAAAATTAAAGGCTACATGTCCCTTTGTTTTCTATGCACAAAGTGTTGATTTTTTGTGTAGCATCGGGAGATTTCTTGCATGCCTAAGTCGGCTTAGAAAAATTATGGAGAATTAAAATAAAAATTTGACTTTTTGAATTACAAGTCGGCCCAAGAAGGTAAAGGGATGTGTCCCTTGGGTTATTTCACCCCATTTTACTAATATATAAATGATGTGACCTCTCATTTTATCCACCAAGCAAGAACAAGATTTATCTTTCTTCATCTTCTCTCTCTATCTCTCTTAGAGACCGCACGTGAGAAGAGGAGGGAATTTGACTAACTTCTTGTGGCCGCACATGTGAGATGTTGATTGAGGCCACAAATGCAAGTTTGGCTGCAGGTCACACGTGTGGATTTGACCACAAAAGTTGACCGCGAGGCCGAATTTGACCGCAGACTGCAGTTTGAATAGCACTGACTTTCGACTATTTTGGCCGGTTTGACAGCATTGACTTGCTGGAGATTGACCAAGTTTGACTGGTATTTTGACGTGGATATTGGCATAGATTTCTACATAAATCGTTGATTTGTAAACCTTGCTAAAGAATAATTTCTCCTAAAGAAAAGTTGTTGGGTTTTATCCCAAGATTGGGTTTCCCAAGGTAAAAATATTGTCTCTTTTGTGCATGGTTGTCTTTCTAAGATCTTTGTTGTTTCTATTGCATTTACTATTAATATTTTATGAAGTGTAATTGCTCAATAATATCAATGGCATAGAGTATTGTGTGAAAATCATTCGGAAGTAATTACCTGGCAGAAAATTGTATTCCACTGTACATCTTGTAAAAAATTCAACATGGTTTCAGACCTTTGTTGAACAAGCAGCCACTGAAGTCAGCCTAAGAGACAAGTGTTCGGCAGCTTGGTTTTGAGATCTCTTGTCAAAATGCACCAAGTCTTTAGAGTTGAAGACAGGTTAGATGGTGCCACCAACTTCAGATCTCAGAAGACTAGGATATTACTTATCTTGGAAGAGAATGAGCTTCAGGATCATGTGGAGAAAGTCATTCCAGAGCCAAAGGGAGCTGAGGAGAAAGCCAAGTATAAAAAGAATGAAGCCAAGGCGAAGAGAATCCTGGTAGATTCCATAAAGGACCACTTGATTCCCCATGTTGTTGCATTGAAGACTGTCAAGGAAGTATATGATGATCTGGTAGGATTGTATAAGAGCAGCAACACTAGTAGGAAGTTAACCTTGAGAAATTGTCTCCATAATGTCATGATGACTAGATCAGATTTTGTTGTCTCGTATCTTATGAGAGTCTCTCAAATCAGAGATGAGCTTGTAGCCATTAGAGATACCATTGATGATACAAACAGTGTTTTTAAAACCGGCCACAAAAACCGGTTACCGGTCTGACCGGCCGGTTAGGAAGGCCACCGGTCAGAACCGGCCTAAAAACCCGGTTGGACCCCTTGATTCGCCCAAAAAATGACCTAACCGGGCCAAAACCGGCCGGTTTAGGATGGAACCGGCCGGTTTTTTAGCAAACCGGCCGGTTCCGTCCTAAACCGGCCGGTTTATGGTCACGCCCACCGAAAAGTTAGACAGCGGTTTTCCTTTACCGGTTTAGGGGTTTTGGGGGGAAGAGAAAGGTGTTTTCCCTCCAAAAACACCCTCTCCTTCACTATAAGAGACCCCTCTCACTCTCATTTGTCTCACACAACTAATTTGGAGTGTTTGTGAGTGTTTGTGAGTTTGTTTGTGAGCTTGGAGAGTGTGGAGTTTTTGCTGAAGTAGTCATCTTGGAGTTGGAATTGGAGCTATTTTGGAGATAGTGTGTAGCTGTCAGTGGAGTTGCCATCTTCAAGAGGAGGCTAAGGGAGCTATTTTGCATTTCCAGGTAAGGATTTGCACTTGATAATTCCTCATTTGAGTCTGCTGTCCATGAATGTTTTTTTTATGTGTTATAACTTATCACTTCTATGATTCATGTATGCTATAAACTCTAGCTCTATGCTATCAAATTTTGTAGCTTGAGCCTTGCATGTGCATTTGTTTTCCTACATTTATCTTTGGTTTTCCATGTTGCTTAGCTGCAATTTTTTTTTAAATGGCAGATTTCTTTGCAAATTGTTATTATTTCAAGCAAACATGGCTCCAAAAGGAAAGGACAGTGCATGGGCTCATTGTGATGTAATTGAGGGGAAAATGATATGCAAATTATGCCATAAACCTATTGGAGGTGGGGGTATTCTTAGGTTGAAACA
Source organism: Pinus taeda (assembly GCA_000404065.3). Lineage (NCBI taxonomy): Eukaryota > Viridiplantae > Streptophyta > Pinopsida > Pinales > Pinaceae > Pinus > Pinus taeda. The sequence continues at coordinate 160 of APFE030893624.1, read as the reverse complement.
ACACTTGGCTGGGATAAGAGGCCAAGTAAAGCCATGTGATGCACCAAATGCACTGTTAGGTCCTATTAGGGCAGAATACATTTCCAAGCTTGAAAAATTTTATGAGGATAAGGCTAGGGAGAAGGCCATCCAAGATGAAATTGCAAGGAAGAGGGAATTA